>VYZU01044418.1:68301-97865 GCA_013401355.1 Ceyx cyanopectus
AAGAGATTCTTTTTGGCACTTAATTAGTTTAAGATTTCTTGCAACAAGGAGTAAGAAAACAGCAATTTCACCATATAAAAAAAAAGTGCAGAGAACCTTCCAATTACCCTCTAGTAAACCTCCATTTCTCATCATCTACTAAGTACTTCACACCTGAACTAATGTCTTTCCTCTAGGGTTTTCTTGATGCCAGCTGATAATGACTTCACATTTATATACTTTAACAGCAACAATCACCCACTTGTGTGCTGATTCCAGGAGTCCCAGACTGGAATTCTATAGAAAGACTAATCCACAATAAGTATTGCAAGAATACAGACAACTATGCTGGGCAAGAGCAGCTGAAGGAGTGCTCTAGGGCAGGTCACAGTTTCAGATGAAAGGTGCTTTTGAGGAACAGTTGGAAAATGAAAGATAACTATTTCCTTTGATGTACCCACTACCTGCTTCTCCTGTGAAGCAGTGGGCTCCCATTTTGCAAGCCATACAGCTACCCAGGCTCTCTAACAGTCCCAGCAAAGGTTATGTAGTGTCCTAGTATAGCTGCAGAAGTTCTGAACTATTTTTTGGGTGGAACAACTAGAAGGAAACTTCTTTTGATCTACCCAACATGTAAACTCCCTTTCATCCTATTTTTGGTTCCATTTCTCAGCAGCACCTCACTTCAGAGGTACCCCAGCTGTTAGCCATGTTGTACACATCTGTTACCTCCATTGTAGATGTGTCATCTCCTCTGCTTTCTTGCCTTGCTCTCTCACTATCACTGTAGTGAAGATAGTGCTTGAAACAGCAACATGCTGAAGAGTTAAAGGTTTTAAAGGATCTGTTTGTTCTGTGCTTTTGATTTTTACACTAGAATAGCCACATGCATCTTCCCTTTCCAATGCCATTTGACATAAGCTTTAAAGCTAAAGTGTAATTTTTATTTTGAAATGAGTCTTCTGTATAAAGCTGGTCTCTTAGCACTACCAAAATTATTACTGACATCTTTCAGCAATCACCTAAAATAAGAAGGGAAATAATTTTGAACCTTCACAGCTCCTAAGCTTTCCTAGAGAGATGTTGGTTTTGTTACTTTGTTTAAACAAAACCATTCTTCATCCCCTAAGGGTTCTTTCTGGTTTATTATCCTTCAGGTAATAAAAACCAAGCTACACAAATGAAATTATTATAATAAGAATCAACCTCCTTCTCCATCTACATGGAGGCAAGAAAAAAAAAAAAGTTTTTCAAATACCCAAATAATCTCCAAAACTGATAGAGTGAAAAGGAGCTGGTTTATCACCCATGCAAGATGACTGTTCCACCAATTCTCAAAAATTAAAATAAGCAGATGGCAGGAGGGAGGAGACAGGGAGAAAATAGATTCCCAGCTCAAAGATAAAAAAAAAACCTGAATTGTAAAATTGTGAGAAAAGAAACAGTGTGAATATAGGGGATTGGGAAAAACATTTTATTTCCCTTAGCACTTGCAGCTGTTCAGAGAGGGGAGCTCCCAACCAAAAGGTTGTCTAATCTCAGGAAAAGGAGAAAAAATGGTAAACAAAATCTCCTCTAGTTAGTACTCCATTGATGACAGAGGTCACACAGCTTTGTGCAGGGATAGTTCTTCTGAGTGCTCCCCTAGGACAACTGAACTGGAGCAGCTGCTCCTCTCTAGGGTGCATATGGTGTTGGAACAGGATGTGCTTTAGATAGTGTGGAGATAAACAGTTGTCATGGAGCATCTTTTCATTCAAAGATCAAGCAAGTATCTAACATCCTACAAAGTGCAAATCCAAAGCAATATCCATCTTTCATTTAATCTCATCCATACAGCTGTCTTCAGTGGCCCAGGACATGGAGAAGGGATTGCAAATATTCGTTCTTATGCCTTGCTACTACTTTACCTTGTGTTGAAAAATCTGTTAATAGTGTCTTTGCATCTAATTGTTATGTATGGGGTTTTTTTTTAGTTTCTTTGAACAATTCAGCTCAGGCTTGCTCAATCCATAAATTTATTCCTAATGTGTTTTAGTTTGTTCAGTACCACGTGTGCTGCTCATGTAGCAGGACAATGTATTCCTAATTTCACCTCCTTGTGGAATATTGCACAGAGACATTATCTCAGGGCCCACAGATCTGAAAGTCTCTCAACAGCCACAATACCTCAAAGAAAATATGCTAAGACACAGCAGGAATTTCTGTAGCCTGGCCATGACTTCACACCTATACCTCATTCAGGTACAGGTGTGAAAAAACCTCATGGCTTTTTTCATCTTGACTTTCTGCTACAGTTATCCCAGTTGTTCAGAATGAGCTTTTCCTATGATTGTGCTACTTGTCAAAACCCAGAAATACTCTTCACTGAGTAAAGGTCTTCCTTGACTAGGAGTAATCCTTCAGTTTTCTTCTCTGTTAAACATCATCCTGGGCCCAGGAGCTCTGTGGAAACCAGAGTCCTGCCTGGCTGTGTAAATCCCAACAGGATTTATGCCATCCTGGCAGTTGTATGACTGGTACTGAAAGACATGCAGCTTGGACTCTGCTGCTGAACATTAGCTCAGAAATGCAGCCAGCAAATTTAACGGATGCCCAAAGAAAAACTGTCAATTGCTGTTTAACACAGTTGGAAAGTTCCTGAAATTTCTGGTAGAAATCCCTGAATACAAACAATATAAACTCAAGGCTGATATGGGGTAAATGTCAAGAATGCTAATGAAGTTAAACTAATGTTCTGTTTTGTAGACAAAAGGCTAAATTAAGAAGAATGTATTTCAGTCCATAGTTGAACTTCACAGTTTAAAGCTCATGAAATATTTCAATGGTAACATCATCATGGGGAGAAGGCCAAAGCAATTGACCAGGAAGCTCTGTTCTGACATTTACCTTCTAACCCCAGCAGCTGAGAGTTTTAAGTGTGAATAGGGCATATTCAGAATAGCTATTCATTGCAAATTGTTTCGTAAGCAGCTTTTCCTTCAGTAACTCATCTTATTTTTCATCTGTCATTCTGAATGCAGGAAAATAAAGAAAGGAAGGAGGAAGCTGCAAAGTCTGAGAAAAGGAAGAAACAGATCAAAGGAGAAGATGTGAAGAGGCTAAAGGGGGAGGATGGAAAAAGCACTACATTTCACAAAAGTTAATTATATTTTATTAGCCAATCTTTTGTGAACTAGGGGAAATTATCAGCCATGGCTGATCTAATACAATGAGAGGGTTTTAGCTGTGGATGGTGATGTCAAGCAGTATAGGAAGACATAAATGTGAAGTGCATGTGAATGCTTGGAAGAAGTCTTGATAAGAATATTAGAAAAACTATCAGTCCCGATAAGCAGGTTACTACCATTTTGCTTACAAGTGGGTGATATCCTCTGTTGCAAGACTCCTCGGGGTATAGAAAGTTGCACATACTTAACTCCAAGCTGCACTGTATCAGCGTGGCAGGCAAGTTGTGTCGTGTTGCTGTTATCAAAACATTTGTTTTTTTATGATCAGAGGTCTGATTCCTTAAAGTGATTTTGTGTGAATTTAAAGGAGTGTCAGTGCTTTGCTGAAGAATGTCTGACTGGCATAACTGCAGTAAAGTATGTGCTGTCCTGGGCCTGCCTGGGTGCAAAGCATTTCTCATGCTAACATTGGCATGGGTGTATTTTAAAATTTACTTTTGGCAAACACTTCACCTCCACTTTTCTTGAAGATTTCTGCCTGTAAAATTTGGTATGATTCTTGATTCTTCAGAGAACCACTGCAAAGATGGCATTAGTAAATCTGAGTGGAGTTTGTGTAAATATACACTAGATGCTCACCCCTTGGAAGACTCAGTTTTTCCATGTATCTGGTGTTTAAATAAATTGCCTCCTTTTAGCTCCTCTTTCTCATATTTAGGAATACATTTTTTAAATACATAAAATCCATTGAAAACTGAACCAAGCAAAGTTTTCAATATTGTCTTAAGCTATACTGCAAATGTGTTTTACATACTTTCCAATCATAACATGTTTACTGTAAAGCTGAAGATTAAAACAATAAACTTTTTTGCTGTAAATACAGAAAAGTAATTTAGTGTATATGGTAAAATAAAACTGTAAAGTGACATTCAGCAGCTATAAGGACTAAATGTGTTCAACCCTGTGAAGAGGAGCCCATTCCAGAAGAATCTTCTTCACTTCCAACATGCAGTTTAGATGAGACTCCTACTACTTTTTGTTCGTTGTTGGAAGGTGGGTTTAATTCTTGGGGTATAAATTTATGCACGAAGAGAGCATTTAGACTCTGAATTATTTTTAATACTTGCTTTAGGAAACTGTGCATAGCACTGGTGATAGTGAGAATCAGGTATTTTTTTTATAATCTCTATCAGGATATGGTGACATAAATTATAGAGGGTATCAGAACTGACATGGCAGGATGTTTGAGCTCATTTTAAGATTATTCAGTATATGTAAATTTTTAAATTATTATTATTTTTATCATATATTTAGCAAGTTCAGTCATTATTTTCTGTATTTATTGTCTGAAGTGGGGAATGGAAAGACAGTAAAACTGGTGAAACCCCACTAGAATGTGTTTGCATGATTAGTAAGTCCTGGTTGCACAAAGAATTAGGTACACCTTTAACTTTGCAGGTATCTCTCTGTCCTGGTTTGAGTAAGAACCGAACAAATTCTGTTCAGTGATTTTACATTTCCAGCTCAGGTTTTCTAACTAGCTGCAATTTCTCAAATTAGAAGCATGTTTTGCAGACAGTGTCTGCTTCTAGCAGTGATAACACCTCATGTTTAGAGTTACTACCAAGGATACCAAGGCCACTGCTAGAACTTGTTTATCACAATGGGGGTGCAGAAAGTGAAAGACTGCACCTGTAGGGAGGAGCAGACAGGACAGGTGACCCCAAACTGACCAACGAGGTATTCCAGCCCATATATGTCATATCCAGTATAGAAAGCTCAGGGGTCCGGAGGGTCTCTGAACATGCGGAGAGAAGAAAAGCAGGCAAGCTAAACTGGCAGGCTAAGCAATCTAGCTGGTGGGCTAGGCTCTCAGCTCGGGTTGTTGGCATTCTTCCTCTCTTGAGGGGTTCTCCCCCTCAGAGCACCAAGCAGGACTCTGTCCATACTGCCTTCAATCCAGATCGGTGTGTTCCTGAATCCGGTGCCAGAATCCAGCTCCTCAACACAGCTCCTGTCTGCTGTGGGGCCCAGTCTGGGACTCTCCCTGTGCCAACTCCACAGCATCAGTGACAGTGATGTAATTACCATCAGGGGGGTTGGGTTCGCTACTGGTTTTGTACGTATTTGTATATATTCGATTATTGTTATTTTCATAAAATTGTTCTAATTTCCTCTTCTATTCGCTAAGTTTCTCTCCCTTATTCCTTTTCTCTTCCCCTGTGGGGGAGGGGAGTTAAAAGAGAGCGTCTGTTATCGGTCTGGGGGTTGCCCTGGCCCTAAACCGTGACACTCCCTTGAGGCCAGCAATATACAGCACACCGGGTAACGCTGCTTGTAAATCTTTAAGGCCCCAATCCTACAGTCTTTGACTCTCTGACCTTAACTCCAGTCACATGCTCTGTCAGTGTCAATATCTGGTTTATCCAGTTGTCTGAGGATCATTTCTCTGCAGTTGACAGCTCTGCCACAAGCAGCACAGCAGCAAGGTCTCTTAGGGCAGGCAATAATCTCACTCTTCTGAGTTCAAACAGAAGTGAAGGCAGAAGCACCCATCACTGATGTATTATTAACAGATTACAAGGGAGGGCTTGTAGCTGCTGAAAACCACTGAGAACTAAGCTGAGACAGTAACTGTTACCAAAATGTATATGTGTGGCACAATCAACACAGCAATATCTGACTTGATCCTGTGTGTCAAAAACACCTTTTCTGTGAACAAAATTTAAGATACAATTTCCTAAAAAAGTTTGGTGACAAGCCTCTGATGATTCCAGAGATTCAGACATCTAGTTTGGTTTTTTTTAACTCCTCTGAATGTGTTTACATAAGTATTTACATTAAGATTTTTTTTCCCCATGTTTCATAATGAAATAAGCAACTATCCTGTTTAATTTTCAACTTCTCTAGCAGCAGCTTATATTATCGGGCATCTCAATTCATCAGGAGAGCCGCATCAGAGGTCTCCTTGCAAAGACCAATTCTATATGGTTTTTTTCAAGAGAAATGACACAAAGGGCATGGGAATTCTGCAGCCTGGACAAGCTGCTGCTGTGTTAAGATGGTACTAAAATGCTACTGTGTTAAAATGCCCTTCCTTAAGAGTAGTTTTGGAGCAAAGCTGGTCTTATTCACAGATGCTGTTTCCAGTTTAATAAAGCTTTATATGCCTTCAGATTTGTCCACGTTTATCAGATCACTTGATTGAGCTTAATAAAAGATGCAGACTTTTAATTTCATGCTAGCCCTTACAGAGAAGACACAACACCACTTCATTTTCATTTGCAGCTGCCTTTTATGTGTATGGGGGCTGTTATCGTGTCACCTCTGGTCTTTTTCTTCCTAGTCTAAACAACCTTTGACCTTTCCCTTTTTCTTTTCAGGGCTTTCCTGTGTTTTTCAGCCTAGGTTTTCTAAATTTATGTTCATGCATTTGTGGCACTCTTCTAGATTTTTTTCAACATCTCACCTTCCTCACAGTGCAGCACTGCATCTCCAGCTGGGTGGTTCCGCAGGGCTGAGGAAAGGACACATCTCCCTGCATTTTACAGGTTGTTCTTCCATCTCTGCAGGATGATTGACTTCCTTTGTAAACCATACAACATTTTGAGTCCTATTTAGGGAAACATCCTGGTATCATTGTGATTCTAGTTGCTTCCAGCTTCATGCCATCCACACATTCAATAAATGGACTCTTACCCACTCCAAGTCCTTCATGGAAGCATGGAAAAAAATGAACCACAAACAGCCTTTTTCTATTTGATGTGCACTTTGTCCAAATATATCATTCTTTAGGACTCACAGTACAGTCATTTCGTGTTTTTGCAACAATTTCCTATTTTTATCAGGGCTGTGAACAAACCAGTATTTGGTAAAAATGCAGTTCTGAAAAGAAACAGTATCGTTCTGGTGAATTTATTCTGCAGCAAATCTAAAGTGCACTACTTTAATGATGTGGACGCATTTTGCTATTTGTTGCCCTAAAGTAAAAAACACGTTTTTTGTTGTTTTTTTTTTTAATCTGAGATGGAAAGCTTGAAAGTTTTCCTGTGAAACTGCAAAAGGTCAAGCGTTGTCAGGTGAATTGGTTTTAATTGAAGAGCTCTGAGGAACAGGCAGTTCTTCTGAGACACTGATACTGATCACTGAGCTAATGGGTCATACCCTTTGTGAGTACCCAGCACCAAGTGACGCACAGGGGCGGGAACACCACAGATCTCAGCCCATACAATTCTCATGTCACTCTGCATGATCTCATTGTTCATTTTGTCTATTATTCAGTTTAAAAATCAAACATCTGCTTTTAACTGAAAAAAATCTACCTTGAAGATTTAAATTATTTTTTCTTTCCATATCGCACATCAGAATGGATTTAAATCCATTGATTTCAGTGGAGTTTCTTTCTTACTTGGTTAATTATAATTTCTATGCTGAGTTCCATGGCTTGAATTTTTATAAAGATAAGTGTTCCCCTGGTCGATTAGTTTGCTTATAAAGTATTAAGTAATTTTTCCATAAAAGAAAACTTTCAGAAATGAAAGGTTGGTACTGGAAAGAAAATGCAGCTGGACTTTCTGACCATCTCAGAACGACAGTGGACCTGAGAAACGCTGAAGAGAACATTAAAAATAAATTCAAGTTTGATACATCTGAAATAACGTAAAAAGGAAACCCCAGAATACTTCAGAGTATCTGCTGGCTGTTAAGAGCAGAGGACCTGCACCTTTCTTTGAACAAAGAAGCTGCACAAATTTCCACCAAAACCGTAATTTTGAAGTTATTAGCGCACAGCTGGCTGAGATCCACAAAGAATGAACAGCTGAAAACAGTAATGTCCTGTTAAAATGGTTTGATCCTGTCACTAAGCAGGGTGATTTACATCTAGTCATGCCAGGGTCGTTTGCATTGTAAAAAACCTAGAACATATCCAAAACCTAACCAAAGAACAGTAATAACATTACCCATGTCAGTGTCGGGTGTCTCAGGCCACCAGGATGGGCTGCATGTGCCTGTCTACAGGGTATGTGCCAGTTCAGACGTATTTTAGGTTAGCATGTGTCTGTCAAACTCAAAGTGTGCCCACCCTTGTTTCTCGGGCCAGTGAATGGATATTTCTGGCTCTTGACCCGCGTGTGCTGGAGTATCTTGAGCGCTGTCCTCCCTCTCACTGTTACATACCACAGGGTACTCTTTGTGTACCTGTACATGTGTCAAGCTGCTCTGCGTGTGCAGTTGTCTGTGTCTGACAGCAACAGCCCCGAATGCCTCAGAGCAACATCTGTCCAGCAGTGACTCGGGTCCGCGTCCCTCACAGCAGCGTCCATCTGGCAGCAAGACAGGCTCAGGCGCCCCAGGACTCTGTGTGTGTCTCACAGGGACACAACCCCTGTGCTAAGACCCGCACACAGCTCGGTCTCGTTGTGTCAGTGTCACGCACATCTCAGACCGCTCATGCGTCTCACTCGCAGCGACAAGTCACGCACCCCAGGACGGCAGATGTCTGTCACATCCCCGTGACACAGGCCTGCGTGACCCTGTCTGTCTGTCCACCTGTGCCACAGGCCTGACTGCCTCAGAGAGCTTTGTGACACCGGCCCCACGTCGCTGCGACCTGTCACACGCGTGTGTGTGAGGCTGCGCGTGTGCAGACTGCGCGCGCGAGGAGGCGGCGTCTCTGCGCGTCCGTGTGTATGTCTCTGGGCGTGCGTGCGTGCGCAGGCTGTGCCTGCGTGAAACTCCGTGTGTGTGTGTGTGGAGACCGTGCGTGTGTGCGCAGGGCCGCGGGCAGGGGCAGGCCGGCCCACGCACGTCAGCGCGGGGCGGGCGGTGGCGCTGTTAAAGGCCGGCAGCGGCGGCGCGGCGCGGGCTCGGCGCCGGCGGGGGACCGAGGCAGAGAGAGGCGGCGGCTCCAGCTCCAGCCATCCTCCCACCCACCATGTCGGGCACCCGGGCGTCCAACGACCGCAGCAGCCACCCCGGCGGCGGGCTCAAGCGGGCGCGCAGCGAGCCGGGCGGTAACAAAGTGACGGTGGTGCTGGGGGCGCAGTGGGGGGACGAAGGCAAGGGCAAGGTGGTCGACCTGCTGGCCACCGAGTCGGACATAGTGTGCCGGTGCCAGGTGAGTGCCGGGCCGGGCCAGCTCTGCCCGCTGCTCCCTCTTCGCGCTTCCCCTTCTGCGTTTCGCCTTCTCCTCGGCCTCAGCTTCACTCCCCGTTCCGCTGAGCCCGGCGCTCTCCTTCTCCTACGGGTTCCCTCTCTCCTACTTTGCTCTCCCTTTTCTCCCCGCCTAGCTCTGTTTCCCTCCGCCCGCCTGCCTTTATTTTCTGCCGCTTCTCGCTGCTGTTGGTTTCCTTCCTCCTCTCCTCGCTCCGTACTTCTCTTTCCCGTCCCCTCTCCCGCGGCGAAAGGCGAGGCGCGAATGTGTCCCTTTGGGCAGCCATGTGCTCCCCCCCCACCAACCCTCTTCGGCTGCGCCTCGAAATGCCAGTCGGAAAGAAAAAGCCCTGAACTATAAATATAAATAGCTGACCCTTCACGATAAGCGACACAAGATCCTGAGGTGCCGGCGAGCGGGGGAGGGGGCCGGGGGCCGGGGGCCGCTGGCTGGGCCGGGCCGCGCTGCCCGCCGGGGGAGGCCGGGCCGGGGGAGGCCGCGCTGCCCGCCGCTCACTCGGGGAAGCGAAGCCCCAGAGCCCCGCTTGGGGTCGGTTTTTTGCGAGGTTTCTCCCTGGGGGGAGGGGTGTGGGGGAAAGCCGTTACAAGCCGGCTTGGAAACCAGCTGCTGATAAACATCACGAGTTTCCCAAAATTTTACTGCGGGGCTTTTTGTTTGTTTGTTTGGGGAGGCGGTTTGTGTTCCCTGCGCAGCATCCGCGGTTTTATTCTAACAATATTTTTAAACGGAGCGTGAGTAAAATGAAAACAAAGTTTTAAACAGCTTGCAAACAAGAAACATCTTCCGTGCCTTTGCTTATATGTGTTTTTGAATGGAATGTAATGCAAGGGTTCTTGAAATGATCTGTGTGCCTCGTATGAACCAAATTAGTCACAAAGGTGATCCCAAATAATAGTCATAAATTTAAAAAGAACTTTTAAACATTAGCTACGAACTTATTATACCACTACAGCTAATAGTCTGCTCAAGCTTTTTCAGACATTGATTATGAACGTATTAGACCAATACAGCTAATAATACGTTAAGTTGTCCCTGTAAACTGTGTAGCCTCATTAATAAGTAGTCAGCTTAGTCCAGCTCAGCTGGTATGTACCATGGAATTTATTCTGCTTTAAAATGCATGAAATGCTACTGAAAAGCCTCAGATATCCTTGAATCCGAGATGGTAAATCCAAGGACGTTTGTGTAATTAAGTATATTATGTAAATAAATGTCGTGCAAGTTAAATATTGTGAAGTTGGAGGAAGTATTTTCAATTGGGACGTTAAACTCCCAAGATCTTGAATCACCTTGGGGAGAAGTTTCTCTGCAAAAGTTAGCTAATGAATATGTATTAACAAGTCTTTAGCTACTTTTCCATCTTTATTTACATCATCCCATCCTCTCTGCCCCACCTCCCCCCAGTAATGTTTTGCTAGGAATTTCAACACAGGTCTCATAATTGCTCTGGTGAGAAAACAAAGTTTAAATGTTTTAGCTCAGGAGGGAAGTTTCGGATAGATCTCAGTCAGACACTGTTTTCTCACAGGATAACTGTTAATACTGCGAGAAGTCACATTGGTTCATTTTAGACCCAATTTTGAGGGATGCCCTGAGGCTGCTTTCAAGAGGGATTTGCTGTCCATCCAGAAAACTAATTTGCAATTACGGCTCCCAGGTGCTACCTCAGATACCCTTTGGAAGATGCAGGACTGCCCGCGTGAGCATGCCAGAAGGGTTAGTGTGTTAACAACAGGCTGCATGGCTTAATATATGTCTGGGCACATCTAGATCATCTTTCTGTAGCCTGATGATGAGACTGGGATGGATGGAAGGCAGGTGGACCTGGAAGAGTCCTGGACTCTTTTCAGAATAGCATTCACCAATCCATACACAGGCTGTGTGTATGAGACTATAATAGAATTATTAATGCACTGTTTTAATGGAAGAAGCTTCAGGGATAGAGTTTAGAAAGGACCATAAAACACTTGAAAAAGAAAACACAAGTAGTGATTTACTTCCGAGTAGCAGAAATTTTACAGCTTGACAAGCTGTTTAATACTTATGGGGGTTTTTGTGCATTTGGCAATTTTGAGATGCCATTTTAAAAACGGAATATTGCACACTTTCAAAGCCAGTTATGCAAGTAGCATCATGGTGTCTGATTTTTGCCTCTGTTAGAACTCACACTGGACTGTTCAGGTTCGGTAANGAGGCCGCGCTGCCCGCCGCTCACTCGGGGAAGCGAAGCCCCAGAGCCCCGCTTGGGGTCGGTTTTTTGCGAGGTTTCTCCCTGGGGGGAGGGGTGTGGGGGAAAGCCGTTACAAGCCGGCTTGGAAACCAGCTGCTGATAAACATCACGAGTTTCCCAAAATTTTACTGCGGGGCTTTTTGTTTGTTTGTTTGGGGAGGCGGTTTGTGTTCCCTGCGCAGCATCCGCGGTTTTATTCTAACAATATTTTTAAACGGAGCGTGAGTAAAATGAAAACAAAGTTTTAAACAGCTTGCAAACAAGAAACATCTTCCGTGCCTTTGCTTATATGTGTTTTTGAATGGAATGTAATGCAAGGGTTCTTGAAATGATCTGTGTGCCTCGTATGAACCAAATTAGTCACAAAGGTGATCCCAAATAATAGTCATAAATTTAAAAAGAACTTTTAAACATTAGCTACGAACTTATTATACCACTACAGCTAATAGTCTGCTCAAGCTTTTTCAGACATTGATTATGAACGTATTAGACCAATACAGCTAATAATACGTTAAGTTGTCCCTGTAAACTGTGTAGCCTCATTAATAAGTAGTCAGCTTAGTCCAGCTCAGCTGGTATGTACCATGGAATTTATTCTGCTTTAAAATGCATGAAATGCTACTGAAAAGCCTCAGATATCCTTGAATCCGAGATGGTAAATCCAAGGACGTTTGTGTAATTAAGTATATTATGTAAATAAATGTCGTGCAAGTTAAATATTGTGAAGTTGGAGGAAGTATTTTCAATTGGGACGTTAAACTCCCAAGATCTTGAATCACCTTGGGGAGAAGTTTCTCTGCAAAAGTTAGCTAATGAATATGTATTAACAAGTCTTTAGCTACTTTTCCATCTTTATTTACATCATCCCATCCTCTCTGCCCCACCTCCCCCCAGTAATGTTTTGCTAGGAATTTCAACACAGGTCTCATAATTGCTCTGGTGAGAAAACAAAGTTTAAATGTTTTAGCTCAGGAGGGAAGTTTCGGATAGATCTCAGTCAGACACTGTTTTCTCACAGGATAACTGTTAATACTGCGAGAAGTCACATTGGTTCATTTTAGACCCAATTTTGAGGGATGCCCTGAGGCTGCTTTCAAGAGGGATTTGCTGTCCATCCAGAAAACTAATTTGCAATTACGGCTCCCAGGTGCTACCTCAGATACCCTTTGGAAGATGCAGGACTGCCCGCGTGAGCATGCCAGAAGGGTTAGTGTGTTAACAACAGGCTGCATGGCTTAATATATGTCTGGGCACATCTAGATCATCTTTCTGTAGCCTGATGATGAGACTGGGATGGATGGAAGGCAGGTGGACCTGGAAGAGTCCTGGACTCTTTTCAGAATAGCATTCACCAATCCATACACAGGCTGTGTGTATGAGACTATAATAGAATTATTAATGCACTGTTTTAATGGAAGAAGCTTCAGGGATAGAGTTTAGAAAGGACCATAAAACACTTGAAAAAGAAAACACAAGTAGTGATTTACTTCCGAGTAGCAGAAATTTTACAGCTTGACAAGCTGTTTAATACTTATGGGGGTTTTTGTGCATTTGGCAATTTTGAGATGCCATTTTAAAAACGGAATATTGCACACTTTCAAAGCCAGTTATGCAAGTAGCATCATGGTGTCTGATTTTTGCCTCTGTTAGAACTCACACTGGACTGTTCAGGTTCGGTAAAGATACACAGGTACCTAATCATGTGAACAGTACTGATGGGTTCTTTTGGTGTGATAATGGTAGGTCATTAACTTACAGACAGCATCAGTTTTTAGAGGTGCTTCATTAATGCTGTGCACCACCATGAAAAACATCCTTGAATCCAGAATCTTGCTTTACATTCCTCCTAGAAAAGAAGAAAAACATTTGTAGTGCAATAGCACTTGTGTACTGGCCGAGGTGGATTAAAAGAAGAAACACTGAAGGTCTCTCTTTACTGGAGTCTTTACAGAAAGAGTCAGAAAATGCTCTCATCAGATTTCTGTGTTGTAGAATATGGTGTTTGACAAGGTTATTTCCTGGCCACTCCCTTTTTCTGAGACACTGATGGAAACTGTTCAACGACTTCAGTCTTCTGCAAAGTGAAAGCAGGGAAAGCTAGAAAATAAATGGCTGAAAGGGAGATGTTTATGTCTTTTAAAACAATGACTCAGCTAAATTAATTCTTCATCATGGTAGGATACTCTTTGAGCTAACCTTTTAAAAAAGGTTGGTTTTTTTCCCCCCTTCTGAATAGGAATTTAAATTCAGGGCCACATTAGAGTGGCCCCACTATCTCAAAATAGTAGTTCCTTAATAATTATGTGCAAGGAAAAATTTCATTAAATGTTTCTCAAGTACTTATAGTTTGTTGATTTTGTGAGAAAAATCTGTGACAAGTTATATTGCTCCAGAGAAAATGAACTATTTTCTGGGATACTGGAAATAAAGGCAAGCAGGCAAAGGGGAATAGGAAGTTCTTGACAGGCACCAGGGAAGCTTAAAAATCTGTTAAGAAAATTCTGCATTAATACCCCAGCTTCTTTAATTTTCCTGAGTTTTCAGAAGTTAACAGGAAGAGTCTCAAATTGTTGATCATATTCTTTCAGATTTTCTTGGTATTTGGATTATACATTGCCTAAATCCAAAGGAATTATGGTATACTCCATAATTCAGGTTTTTTTTCATATTGGAGATGCAGAAATATGACAATTTAAATATGAATTCTTAGCTTGTCTAAGTAATTGATTTTTGTTCCATCTGTATACTTGTGCATTCCTTGTGAAAGAGGAAATAAGGGTAAAAGATCACTGGATCTTCTCATAGATGATGCTGAAAAACTTTTCACAGGCTGCTTTCATTAAATACCAGATACACAGGCACACATACTGATATAAACAAGCAGAATAAGTGCTTCTAAGTAAATTACTAACTATGGACAATTTAGGACAGTTACAGAACTGAGTAGGTTTATCTAAGTTCACATTATTAATGGAGAGCATAAAGAATGTTTTCCCTCTAAAGTGCACTTTGAGAAAGCAAAGGCATTCAGGAGAAGAATGATAGAGGCTAATATTTCTTTCTTATTGTGNAAAGGACCATAAAACACTTGAAAAAGAAAACACAAGTAGTGATTTACTTCCGAGTAGCAGAAATTTTACAGCTTGACAAGCTGTTTAATACTTATGGGGGTTTTTGTGCATTTGGCAATTTTGAGATGCCATTTTAAAAACGGAATATTGCACACTTTCAAAGCCAGTTATGCAAGTAGCATCATGGTGTCTGATTTTTGCCTCTGTTAGAACTCACACTGGACTGTTCAGGTTCGGTAAAGATACACAGGTACCTAATCATGTGAACAGTACTGATGGGTTCTTTTGGTGTGATAATGGTAGGTCATTAACTTACAGACAGCATCAGTTTTTAGAGGTGCTTCATTAATGCTGTGCACCACCATGAAAAACATCCTTGAATCCAGAATCTTGCTTTACATTCCTCCTAGAAAAGAAGAAAAACATTTGTAGTGCAATAGCACTTGTGTACTGGCCGAGGTGGATTAAAAGAAGAAACACTGAAGGTCTCTCTTTACTGGAGTCTTTACAGAAAGAGTCAGAAAATGCTCTCATCAGATTTCTGTGTTGTAGAATATGGTGTTTGACAAGGTTATTTCCTGGCCACTCCCTTTTTCTGAGACACTGATGGAAACTGTTCAACGACTTCAGTCTTCTGCAAAGTGAAAGCAGGGAAAGCTAGAAAATAAATGGCTGAAAGGGAGATGTTTATGTCTTTTAAAACAATGACTCAGCTAAATTAATTCTTCATCATGGTAGGATACTCTTTGAGCTAACCTTTTAAAAAAGGTTGGTTTTTTTCCCCCCTTCTGAATAGGAATTTAAATTCAGGGCCACATTAGAGTGGCCCCACTATCTCAAAATAGTAGTTCCTTAATAATTATGTGCAAGGAAAAATTTCATTAAATGTTTCTCAAGTACTTATAGTTTGTTGATTTTGTGAGAAAAATCTGTGACAAGTTATATTGCTCCAGAGAAAATGAACTATTTTCTGGGATACTGGAAATAAAGGCAAGCAGGCAAAGGGGAATAGGAAGTTCTTGACAGGCACCAGGGAAGCTTAAAAATCTGTTAAGAAAATTCTGCATTAATACCCCAGCTTCTTTAATTTTCCTGAGTTTTCAGAAGTTAACAGGAAGAGTCTCAAATTGTTGATCATATTCTTTCAGATTTTCTTGGTATTTGGATTATACATTGCCTAAATCCAAAGGAATTATGGTATACTCCATAATTCAGGTTTTTTTTCATATTGGAGATGCAGAAATATGACAATTTAAATATGAATTCTTAGCTTGTCTAAGTAATTGATTTTTGTTCCATCTGTATACTTGTGCATTCCTTGTGAAAGAGGAAATAAGGGTAAAAGATCACTGGATCTTCTCATAGATGATGCTGAAAAACTTTTCACAGGCTGCTTTCATTAAATACCAGATACACAGGCACACATACTGATATAAACAAGCAGAATAAGTGCTTCTAAGTAAATTACTAACTATGGACAATTTAGGACAGTTACAGAACTGAGTAGGTTTATCTAAGTTCACATTATTAATGGAGAGCATAAAGAATGTTTTCCCTCTAAAGTGCACTTTGAGAAAGCAAAGGCATTCAGGAGAAGAATGATAGAGGCTAATATTTCTTTCTTATTGTGGCTTCCTGAGGCAAAGAACTGTCATGTTATGATGTGCAAAACTTCTAATCCCTGGCATGTTTTCAGGGAAGGATAAAATCAGAGTTAACTGTGAATGTTCCATTTTGATGTTTCCATTAAAAACAGTGTTTGTGTGTTTATTTAACTAATGGAAATCAGACATACAGAGGAGAATTTACTTTTTACCTAGCCTCTTAGCATGTTGGCATGGAACAAGAAGTCTTAATATAAGATTAATGACATTGCATCCAATTCTGGGCTCCACAGTTTCAGAGGGACAAGGATCTACTCAGAGTCCATTGAAGGCTACAAGGATGATTAAGGGACTGGAAACTTCAGAGGAGAGGCTGAAAGCCCTGGGGCTCTGTAGTATGGAGAAGATTGAAAGGGGATTTAATAAATGTTTATAAATATGAGGGCTGAGTTTCAGGAGGATGGGGGAAGCCACTTCTCACTTGTGCTATATGATAGGACAGGGGAAATGCATGGAAGCTGGAGCACAGGTAGTTCCATCTCAACATGAGGAGGAATTTCTTTACTGAGAGGGTCACCAAGCACTGGAACAGGCTCCTCAGAGAGGTTGTGGAGTCTCCTTCTCTGGAGATTTTCTGGACCTGTCTGGATGAGTTCCTGTGTGACCTGTGCTAGATGAGATTAGAGTATATGGCCCTGCTCTGGCAGGGGGGTTGGACTTGAAGATCTCCATGGTCCCTTCCAACCCCTGCCATCCTGTGATCCTGTCACCTCATGTTATATCACTGCCTTCAAAAGCTAGAGCTTCTGCTTGTTTTTACCTACCTGGGTTTTCATGGTAGAATTTCTCAGAGCTAGTTTAGAGCATGATGAAACAAACAGTCAACTGTCAAAACTGCCAAGATGATGTGCCTCTGTTTTAAATACAACTTCTGGGGAACAGATCTAGTTTTATATAGAACTGATACAGGAAGTTAGCTGAGGACAGCTGCTCATCATGCAGTTCTAGCTGTTTTCTTAAGCTGAGACTACATAAGGTGCATTTGTAATAATAACTTTGCATGGCAAATGTATTCAGTGAAGTTCTGCATGGGTGTGAATGGAACAGGAAATAGTTTGCATATATGGCAAGAGAAGTACCATGGATCTTTGGTAAACTACTCATGAGACACTTGCTCTTCTGTAGTTTAGGTATGTGCCAAGAATGTCTAAGAGTTCCTGTTGTAATGTAAACAATTCTGCCTTTCCTGATGAAGTTGTGCAATAAATTTCTTTTCAACAAAGCATCCAAAAGCACTGGAGGAAAATGCCCCATAACCAAATTGATAAAAAATTTGAAGAGGAGGAAAGACAAAAAGATTTTACAGAAGCACAGTTTGAAAGACAGTAAATATATTGCTATTAAATTAGTAGAGCCCTTGTGATAATAATTATTCCCTGCAGTGGGAATAATTAGAGCTCATTTACCAACTAGACTGGTAAAGCAGTTGCTGCACAAAGGAACGTCTTCATACTGTAACCAGTGGCCATGATTCATCAGCAGGGATTAGTCCAAAGCAGTTTCTAAGACTTTTCAAGCTTGCATTTGGCAATGCTGCTGTTCCAGGGCTGCCCATGCTAATGCTGGGTATGTCAGATCTGTGACACTTCTAGTGTCTGGAAAAGTCTGGAAACAATCTGTCTGATGTTATCATTCCTTAAATAACTGTCATTGAAAAAAAACAACACCAAATTGTAAAGGTTTGCAGTGAGAAGAGCTGTTGTTAGGTTAAGTTTCTTAAATTAATATGCTTTTATTTTTCACTAGATAAGAAATCACTTGTTTAAACATTTCCTCTGTCCAAGTCAGTGTGATTTCAAGTTAGCAATTGCTTTGGTTTTTCAAAGGGATCACTTATCTCTTGAGACAGGTGGGCAAAATTTATAGTTGATGTTAATACTGAAGGAAAGTTGAAGAGGTTGGAAAAGGTAAGAAGAAAACTTGCTCTTAAGGTCATTTGTAGCAAGTGGCTTGCAGTCATTTGGACCAAAGAGATTTAAGCAAGTCCTAACCAAAGGAGGTTCCATGGCAGGTTTTTGCAATGTAGTGGATGTGAACAATTGAGATTGAGAGGGGCTGACCAGTAAGCAAAGCCTAGGAAGGGCTTGGGTTTGAGATTCCTTTGTGACATTAGAAAACGGTCTAGGAAGAGGTGAAGGGGTGTGCCCAACACTTCCAGTACAAATAACTGTTGCATATTATTACTGGTTTCCTTCCTTCCTCGGTGTGCTGTTCTAATGACTGTGAAGTGACTGCCAGCTGCATTAGAAATGGTAATTTGAGGAATGCAAAGGAACTTACTGTGGGTGAGCGATCACACAATAAACAAATGTGGCAGAAATGCCAGGCAAGAAGTTTTTCTCCATGGTTTAGGTGAGAGACAGGGCAGTTTCCTTTGTTCCTGCTGTGCTGCTGACATGGCAGGGCAGAGCAGCCACATGTTGTTGTGACTGTCCCTGCTGATCATGGGCTGCTAGAACTGTTTGCAATGGGGATTAAACTAGGGCACTTTTATGTGATGGTTACGTGGGGTTACAGGGGCTTGTTGGCTCCTGCTTTTCTCTGTGTATGTGTCATTTGTTGTTACCCTTTCAGGGAGACACAACCCTGATATTAAGTATAATTTCTCCCCCCAGGATAAAGTAGTATGTAAATACTTTAATCTCCTAATGATTTAGTGTTCGATGATCTTCAGTGAAGAGATTGATGACACTGGAGTCATGAGTGTGCAGTGACTGCAGAACCATCACTTCTGATTGCTCTAGTGTTTTGGCAATGTTGCATTTGCACATCCAAGTCCATTCATCCAGGCATATTTCTAAGTAATTTTTTGCAAGATTCCCTTCATAAAAGCAGGAGAGGGCTCATTAAGTGCAAGTATTTCCTTAGCTACAGTAAAGTTGTCCACCCTTTCCAAAGTTGATATTTTTTGTAGTAATTTGTTGCTAAGAAGGTATTTTTATACAAATTTTACTCTTTCATTTTGCTTATACATACTTATGTGACACTATCATTTTAGGTTGTAGAACAACATGGTGACACTGCTATTTTAAACTGGCCTCCCCTTTGGGCATCAGTGAGATCATCTCAGGACCACCAGGATTATAAATACTGTGTGAGAAGGTCAGGTTTAAAGTTTCCAAATCTCCATAAGAAAGCAAGCTTCATTTTCAATCCTGTTTATAAAGCATGATGAATTTATTATCCTCTACAAGCATCAAAAGAAAACAGCTGAAAATTAAGTTGAAATGACATCTGTTCTCTTTCATTCATCTTGTAACTCGCTTGTAACTTGTTTACAGATAGAAGAAAAGTTATGTTCATAACCTTGGATCACATTACTTCCCATGGGGACATGACTACACTTCTGCAGAAGACAGGACTAAAGATGAGCAGACATGTTGAGGTGTTACATGTGGGATTTCCTTTCTTCAGCATTCTGCTAATATTAGTCAAATGCTATAGTGGAAAAAGCATTCTTCTATCAATATAACTTGAATTTATTTATGTCTTCTGCTGGACTTAAGTCTGTGCTTTGTTGTAGTGATATCAGTAGATTGGTTTTTTTCTCAAACCACATGAAAATTTTAAGTTCCACTTAAAAGAAAAGAACTACAGAGTTTAAGAGTCTGTAGTTTGCCTACTCCGACTGCTGTTTAGAACTTGAGTTGAATTGGACCTGGCTTTTCTGGTTGCATTTTTCAGATACTTAAATTGATACTTTGGCCTTCCTATGTTAGGGTCACTTTTCCTTTGTGGTAGAGGAAAAATGCTACATTATTAGTGCAAAATATGATACAAGCTTCAGGTTTTGATGTTTGTGCTAGAAATAATTATATGTATTTGCTTAAAAGGTCAAAAGTTGCATTCAGTTCTCCTCAAGCATGTTTATAAAGATACTAATTACCTCGTTAGGCTTTGCAAGGTCTCCTATGGGAGTTTGATTTTTGAAGGTATTTCTATTTTAATGAGCAAGGTGGGATCATGTGGTTTTTGTTCCTTCTATGTGACTGAGAAGGAGCACACTTAGAACAGATGCAGGAATCTGGCATAGCAATTCTTTGTAGAGTTCTTAGTTGAAACCATTAATGCATTATTCTTTGGGAAGAAGACCAAGGCAAACTAGATTTGTCTGATGATGATGGTATCAGGAGACAAATACTTGCAACTCACTTCAACTCTTTGTCACCACTGTACCTTTAAAACTCATGGCTTCCACTGTTCTGATTATTGCCTAATCCAGCTCTTTCCAATAGTTTGGGTTATTAAAAAATAAATCCACTTCTTGGAACTCAGTTTGGGTGATTTGGGTGCTATCAGGCAATAGTTTAACTGGAAAAATTAGCAATAAAAGACTTCCAATGAAGAAATTGGTAACAGATACCTATGGCAGCAACCTCCCGACTGGAATATACAGCACTTAGTCATCTGACAAGCAGCTTTTATATGCAGGTGATTTAGTGACATTGTGTCTAAGGATCTGAGTGTTCAAAGTACTTAATGCATTGCATTTGTTTGTTTGTTGGATATTTTTAACCAGTGATGTTCTAAACTCATGCAATGGTGTAAATCAAAAGAAATACCATTGAAGTCAATGGATTTAGATTATTATCAAGTTTGTTCAAGCCACTTAAGCTGGTAACACTTAACTAGCTATATTTATTCAAGTTAGCTCAGGCATTTGCTAAGATAAGTTGGAAATAGCCATTGTTAATTAAATTGTCAAGAGAAAGAAGAAACATTTTATGTAACAGTGTTGTTTCTTGTTTATTCACAATCACATATGAAATAAGTAGATTACTCAATCCGGATAAGAAAACTTAAGTATTTAATAGTCTGTTTCATAGTGTGATGAGAGCTATTTGGCCTGCAGACACAGTTGAATTTCAGAAAGTGTTTTGCTTCATTGGTGGATGGAATTAGTAGAGCTGGGACACTTAAAATGGAGATAGACAGGGATCGTAGCACTTGTCTGACACAGACTTCCCAAACAGCTGCTTTGTAGCTGGTATTCCAATTCATAGATTATAAATTCATAGATTATAACGCCCGAGGGGATCATCTTGTAATTCTGTCCGAGTACCAAGGACACAGTATTCCAGTAGCAGTTGCACCACTGCCAAAAGCAGAGGTAATACAATCTCTCTACTCCTACTTGATGCTCCTATTTAGATGTGCAAGGTTTGCCTTGGGCTGATCAGCCGGTGCTGCAGCTGTGTTCAGACACTTCCACGCGCTGCCTAGCGTGCAGATCTCCTCTCCTTTTCTTTCTAACTCACTGTAAACCTTGTCCTGACATTTTATGCATTCAATGCATATGCTCCATGGCTGAGGAGCTCAGACAGCTGCCAGATGCTGTTCCACCACTGAAATGATCGTTGTCAGCAGCAGACCTTTGCTACCAAGCTTCTGGTTTTCCCCACTGCACCCATTAACATTGCTCGTGGGAAGGAGGGCAGAGCTGGTTGCTGTGGGATCTGCCAGGCTAGTTATAGTTTTGAAACTCTAATCAGATTTCAGGGTGTTTTCTATGTGCTCTGAATTTTCCTATCAGTGTAGTTAAGGGAGTTATGTTTGAGCACTGTGGGGATGCTGAGCTGGTGAAAGATGTGCTAACCAGCAGAGCATCTGGAAGCAGTCCTCTTCCCACACAGAATGCAGCCTCCTGCCCACTGCTTGGCTGGCAAGAGGGGCAGAAACACCTCTGGACATATCTCATTCCTACTCAAAACATATATGGCTGAGGAGGAGAGAGTTTTGCTGCAGGTACTGAATAGCCTCACTGCTGCTCTGTACTGAAAATCTGTGCCTGCTTTGGGATGTTTCAACTGCAGAGAATAAAGACATACTTGAAAATTATACAGAACATAGTATTTAAGTGGTTGAGTACTTCAGAGGGTGATTTTGCTTATTTTTTTCTATTTTGTTTTTGTTTTACTAAAAGAGAAACTATGTATTCTCCTGATCATAATAATTGTCAATTCCCTGAAAGGTACAGCATACAAATGTTAATGCAGAAAAGATGTAATAGCTTCTCAGTTTGCTTGTATTGATACAGTACTTGTGTTCCCATACTATGGATTAGTAATCAAAGTACATCACTCCAGTGCAAGAATCTAATATTACAAGTAGATCACATAAAAAGCTTGGAAATAACATTTTCTTTTAAAATAAACTAATGTACTGAAAAAATAAGTCTCTTTTATGGGGTAGTTTATATTCCTCTAACACCTTTTAGTGCTGGGACAGTATGTAACTTTACTGTGATTATTAGAAGCCTGAAAACACAAAGCCTTACACCAAAAAAAAAAAAAATCCAATTTTTATTGAAATGCGACCTAAACACAATTTAAAAATAGTAAGAACAAAAATAAACCAAACAAAAAACAAACCCGAAACCAGCAAAATACCCAACACAGAGAAACCTTACCATGGAGAATTACTCTGCTGTGAAAATAATGCCTAGTGTGTTTTGTTTAACTCCTGAAAACAACATCTTGCAGCTCTTTCTATTGAAGGTCTGGATGTTACATGGAAGCTCATTATGCAAAGCTGCATTTGGAACAGGGGCCAAGCAGAGACACCAAAGGTCTTGATCCAAGTGAAAGCACCATGAGGGTCCAGAGAGTGATGTCAGTAGATATGTTAGTGTTGACACTGCTTTAATGAAATACAGTTGAGGGAAAAGGAGGGAGCTTACATGGTTGCAGTGAACCAGGTAGTCTCTGCACCTTCAGTCATGTAAACTTCAGGTTAAACCAATCCAAGCATTTAGGTTCTTCTCATGCTTTACTAGCAAAAAATAATGGCTCATACAGAACTGTATTAGAATAAAACTGAGCATGAGAAATTACTGAGCTGACTAGATAATAAAGTATCTCATCAGAGAAGTGATGTGTGTTTGGCCATGTCTTTTGGGCAATTCAGTGCTCTCGCTGCTTTAATTATATTTGTAAAAATGTAATTAACTGAGCTGTAAAATTATACTCAGAAGTCGCTTGTTCAGGAAATGCAGACCAAGATGAGCAGTGTGCAAAAACAGTTCCAGAGCTGTCAACATTGGCTTTAAATTAGAGAAGGTGCTGGTTTATAACACCTGTCACTGAATTCTTGAATTATAATAGCTGTCCAGAGGGACTGAAAGTGGATTCAGATTTTGGATGTTTCATATCTGCTGATATTTCTGTGGATCAGCTATATTTTATGTATGCCAGCTTTCACAGCTGGTTGATTAATGTCCCTTTTTAAGTGTTTGCTAAAGGATACATTTTTTTCTGGGTATCAGTCATTCAGGAAAATTTCCAAAAGCATAAAATGTCTCAAACATTCTCATACTGATATATCCCACTTTCTAAATTTTTAGCATACAAAGAAACACTTCTGACTATAATTTAGGAGTGTTGTTCTCTTTGATTGTGAGTCCTTGATTCTGATTTAATTTGTTCATATCCATGTTGATTAACTAAAGCAGAATATAACTATAGTATTGGTGACAACAAAAGTTTTCAAGGAGTGCAGTTCCCCATTTTCAGAGGAAACTTGAAAGAGCTGTTTGTAGTAGAGGTGAAATCAGTGTTAAATGATGGAGTTCATTTCATACATCTCACCATTTCCTACAGGCAAGCAGAAAAGGAAAGCAGATTATCCAAGAAGTTGTTACTAGCCTCTTTCCTCAATATAATAAACTAAACAATAAAATAAAGCAGTGTTTTAATCAATG
Organism: Ceyx cyanopectus; assembly: GCA_013401355.1. NCBI lineage: Eukaryota > Metazoa > Chordata > Aves > Coraciiformes > Alcedinidae > Ceyx > Ceyx cyanopectus. The sequence continues at coordinate 92,290 of VYZU01044418.1, forward strand.
CAACCCATCTAGGTTCAGTCCTAGTCAATACCATGCAAAGGAGTCTCCAGCATAAGCCTGCTAGATAGTTCAGTTCTTTTAACTAGATCCAGGATCCTGCAACTGATGGATTTTATCCGGGAGACAAGCCAGGTAACCAGGATGGTTCTCCTTTCTTTGGGATTCTCCAGGCAAGCTAATAAAGATTAGCAAGATACTTGGGAGTCCTTACCAGCCCAAGGATGAGCTCTCCAGCAGTATGCTAAATTAAATGAAAACTGCATGCAACAATTCTTCTGTTACAGCTTCTGCTCAGTTATTCCTTGGTAGGTTATTTGTTTAAACTTCATTATTGAGCTCACATCTTCCAAACCATGAGAATGACTTTAGCCATACTTGAAGTCATACTACTTAAGCAGTCATACTACTTAAGCAGTGGGATGGAGGAAAACATGAAAAAAAAGTTAAAAACTTTAGTTTTTCTTAATGTTGTTTCAGCATATAGCCACTTTTTGAAGGAGATGTCAGCTGCCATTTTTTTTTTTGTATGTTACAAACAGCAAATGAGTAAATGGAGAGTGAGTGAAACTTTGAAAGAACGCGTGTTATATTAGTATTGCCCAAAAAAGATGACGTTTGTGTAGGCATGTCAGACAGGACTCCAGGGGTGGTAGTTGAGTCTAGTTTTGTTCCCAGAAAGCTTCAGTTCTGTTCTAGTGTTGCTGCCTCTCCCACGTTTACTTTTGCTTTGTTCCAGTCATGCCTTGTCACTGCCATTATTCTGCTTCCTGTCTACACAGTCCTGCTGAAACCTGCCAGCCCCCTAATTATCCTGTTTGAGCACTTTTGACAAGTGGTGCTATAAGGCCATTAATCTTCATGTTTGTTTCTGTTGCAGGGAGGGAATAACGCAGGCCATACTGTGGTTGTTGATGGGAAAGAGTATGATTTTCACCTGTTTCCTAGTGGCATCATTAATCCAAAGGCAATTTCTTTTATTGGTAAGACATTTTGTGGACTTAAATAACATTACATGGTGGGTACTGTAACCGTATTTTATAGTAGTGAGAAAAGAAAAACATACAAGTGATTGTCAGTTGGATTTGCTTTAGCTATTTGAGTTTTATTTCACTGTTGCTTTAACATGAAGTGTTATTCTACTGCCAGTGTAGTGTATAGTTTCTGCTACTAGAAAGTAAGAACCCTGTCTTTACATTGTGCTGCTCTTTCTTACTTTATCGTACAAGTTTGGATCCTACCCTCTAGTTGCACACTCCTTTTATCGTTTCAGTAATATATATGTTAATCTTTGAAGACACAAAACCCACCCAGCACTTAGGCTGAGTAAATAATATAATTTATCTCTGCCATCTCTATACTGACTTTTCAGAAGTAGGCCCCAAGGCACAGGGCTCTGCTTGGCAGATTATCATCCAGTCTCCTTTTTGTCCTTTTATTCACCTTACTAGCTCTGTAAGGTGGTGTAAAGATATTTGCTGCAGATGGCATCATAAGAAAGCTTTCATTGCTTACTGGACATTTAAGTGATAGGCAAATTTAAAGCTTTTATTTGTCCAAAATTGTGATTCATTTTAACAGGAAAAAAATGGGTACAGAATGTGCAAGAAATGAGTGTAAGTTTTAGTGAGTCAGGGAGTTTCTGTTTAGTTCCATTTGGTAATGTTGAAATGGCTAATTGAAATATATGAAACTTCTTTTTTCTCAGTTAAATATGGTGTATTGTCTTGCTTTCTGGTTTACTACCTTATCAGTTAGTAAATTCAGGCTGAGACAAGCTCTTGCATATATTTCTGACACTCCCAAGGAGGAAGGAGCAGCTGTTTCCAACCCACTGCATCACTAATTCTCCACAGCTCTCCAGTAATGCTCTCTTGCTTCTGGATTCTATGTTGTAGCTCAAAAGCTCCAGGGAGAAGGCATTACTAATGTATTACAGCACTAGTCTGAGCCGAGTTTAAAACAAATACATGAATATTGAAGAAAATTTAAATGTTGTGAGGCCACAGACTTCTTTAAGCTTTAACCAGAGAACAATTGAGGCTGAAGTTGTGGTGCAAAGTTCACCACAAAGACAAGAATCTGCTTACCTCAGCTGGCTTCAGAGCAGGCCCAGCATTCACATCTGAAACAAGCAAGCTCTGTTTTGTCTGATTATAGCAGGCTTGTTGCTGCTTCCCCAGGATGAGGACTTATTTTAAATTAAATTAAAAATAATAATAAAAAAAAGAGTTCTCAAGATTACTTTGTGAGAAATGTGAGAAACTTAGTCTTGCTTTTTAACTAAAACTTCAGAGAGCAAATGCTTACATCCTAAGAGTGATTATTTTATTTCTTCCTTTAAATGAATAATTTATGTTCCCAAAGGTAATGGAGTGGTGATACACTTACCAGGCCTGTTTGAAGAAGCTGAAAAGAATGAAAAGAAAGGTTTGTATCAAGTAATTTTTAACTTTCCTTTATATTGGCAGCCAGGTTGAGAGGTTTTCTAAGCCTTTGTTTCAGATGATAAATATTCAGTGCAAAAACATTCTGCATTTTAACAATGAAGAAAACAATATTTAAAATACTGAATTATGTTGTGGTCTTCAGAAAGATTTTTCAAAAGCAATCTTACTGTAGATTTTTGGGGAGTTTCATGACATTTGATACCACATTGAATAGAANTTACTAATGTATTACAGCACTAGTCTGAGCCGAGTTTAAAACAAATACATGAATATTGAAGAAAATTTAAATGTTGTGAGGCCACAGACTTCTTTAAGCTTTAACCAGAGAACAATTGAGGCTGAAGTTGTGGTGCAAAGTTCACCACAAAGACAAGAATCTGCTTACCTCAGCTGGCTTCAGAGCAGGCCCAGCATTCACATCTGAAACAAGCAAGCTCTGTTTTGTCTGATTATAGCAGGCTTGTTGCTGCTTCCCCAGGATGAGGACTTATTTTAAATTAAATTAAAAATAATAATAAAAAAAAGAGTTCTCAAGATTACTTTGTGAGAAATGTGAGAAACTTAGTCTTGCTTTTTAACTAAAACTTCAGAGAGCAAATGCTTACATCCTAAGAGTGATTATTTTATTTCTTCCTTTAAATGAATAATTTATGTTCCCAAAGGTAATGGAGTGGTGATACACTTACCAGGCCTGTTTGAAGAAGCTGAAAAGAATGAAAAGAAAGGTTTGTATCAAGTAATTTTTAACTTTCCTTTATATTGGCAGCCAGGTTGAGAGGTTTTCTAAGCCTTTGTTTCAGATGATAAATATTCAGTGCAAAAACATTCTGCATTTTAACAATGAAGAAAACAATATTTAAAATACTGAATTATGTTGTGGTCTTCAGAAAGATTTTTCAAAAGCAATCTTACTGTAGATTTTTGGGGAGTTTCATGACATTTGATACCACATTGAATAGAAAATTAAATCCTAAAGTGTGTGGCAAAGCTCCTTTTGGTCTCAAACTGTGATGATTTAACTTAGAGTTTGTGTATCCCCATTTCTGTGTGTATAAACTCAGTTGGTTCTGCTTTGAGCAAGGCTTTGGACCAGATGACCTTCTAATTGGGAAGAGGTGAGCATCTGTGTCTGTATCAAAATGAGACAGCTGAAAAAGTAAAGCTTGATAAAAGTTTGTTAACAAAAGCATTGCTATTACTTATGTTTTACCCATTTTGACTGCAGTCATCTTAACCAGAAACTGTATAAACTAGAAGAAATGAATAGAAAAACTAAATGAAATCTCAAAGTTTGACCAATCAGCACAGCTGAAATCCTGCTTTTCTTTGTATCTTCTGACAGGTTTAAAAGACTGGGAGAAAAGGCTGATTATATCAGATAGAGCACATATAGGTAAGCTGTGACTGAGGGAGGGAAACAAAACTCACAAATGTTTGCTTAGCTCATGGTTCTAAACTACATTATTACTCCTCATCAGTTACATTTTTGATCTCATACGTCTTCTTTATATGTGGTGTGTCTGAAGCACAATAATGGCTAAAGAGTGATGCTTTACATGTTGTCACAATGTGTAAGGAATGCTGCTCTGTTTTCACATGAGGAGGTCTGTTCACTGTCAGGTTGAACAAAGGCACCTTGTCTTGAAATTACAGATGTCTGTGATCTAAAGAATGTTTTTCTCCTTTGGTTTCCAACTACATCCATTTGATTTTTCCATTGCAGTGTTTGACTTTCACCAGGCAGTAGATGGGCTCCAGGAAGTGCAACGTCAAGCACAAGAAGGAAAAAAGTAAATATTTTCAGCCCCTTCCTTTCATTAACAATTATGCAAATTGAAAAGTAGGTGTAATTTTGGAAAACAGAAGTGCAGTGTATCTCCAGAGAGCCTTGCTGATGCTACTTCTTCTCTGTTCTACTCCTGCTTATGTTGGTGAACAAACTCAGGGGTATTACTGAAAATGCAGGGAATGAATTCTTAATGTATTTCTGTTTTCCAGTTCTCTGCAATGCAGAGATGTTTTGAAAGTCCTACCAAATCCTTAAAACTCATCTCAATTAAAATGATGCTTCCAAGCCAGTTTGATGTAAGACTAGTGGTGATGCTCATTTAAATCAGGTCTGAAATATTGGTATGATTGTGTTCCACACTTGTAATAATTTATTGTATATTCACTTATACTTCATGAAGGTATTAGTTCCTATTTTAATTTAACACTTCAGCACAATATGTAACTTCATATGTCACTATTCTGATTTCTGAAAACAAAGGTTTCTCTTTATAGCTGAATTTTTCTCTTCTGTTAGTCTCTTTTTTTCTCTTACTGGACAATTTCAGCCAAACTTAACATACAGATAGAGATCTCAACATTCCTGCCTTTCTAAAATGCATGTGAAAATAGGCATGTGGGTAGGGAAACATTTTTTTTATTCTCATCATGGTTAAGACTAGAGCAGTTCATAGGGACAGAGATGGTATGAATAGTGCCAAAGCCTTAGGAAACCAGTTGCATTACTCTCAGAACTGGCTGTTGTTTACAACTACAGGAGGTGCTGTGGCTGAAAATGTGAAAATTATCTTTGTTTCCTATTGTTTGTGGTAAGGGATGTAGTACTACCATGGAAGAGTATAGTAACCATTATTGCTGTATAATATATGCATATACACATGTAGTTTTAACTAAACTTTTCTCAGCCAGGCTTAATGCTTTATTGCATACCAGCAATATTTATGCAAATCCACTGAAACATGTAAGTTATGTACTTATTATAGAACTTAAATAATTTTTTTTGTGTTGCCAGTATATTGTATATTGAGGCGTTTTAACAAAATTACTTGGTGTAAAGTATATTTTTGCATATATTTATACATGTTTGGTGCATTTCTTTTTAGTATTGGCACAACAAAGAAGGGGATTGGACCAACATATTCTTCCAAAGCTGCACGAACAGGCCTTCGAATTTGTGACCTCCTTTCTGACTTTGATGAATTTTCTTCAAGGTACAACTATTTTCACTTCTAAATATTATGTTAGAGAGTGACACATGTTTTTGAATGTCTAATTTTTGTATATAAATTCTGTAGAAGGAGAAGAAAACTGGAAAGAAGGTGTGTGTGTGTGTGTGTGTGT
>VYZU01044418.1:97922-127414 GCA_013401355.1 Ceyx cyanopectus
AGAAGAAATGAATAGAAAAACTAAATGAAATCTCAAAGTTTGACCAATCAGCACAGCTGAAATCCTGCTTTTCTTTGTATCTTCTGACAGGTTTAAAAGACTGGGAGAAAAGGCTGATTATATCAGATAGAGCACATATAGGTAAGCTGTGACTGAGGGAGGGAAACAAAACTCACAAATGTTTGCTTAGCTCATGGTTCTAAACTACATTATTACTCCTCATCAGTTACATTTTTGATCTCATACGTCTTCTTTATATGTGGTGTGTCTGAAGCACAATAATGGCTAAAGAGTGATGCTTTACATGTTGTCACAATGTGTAAGGAATGCTGCTCTGTTTTCACATGAGGAGGTCTGTTCACTGTCAGGTTGAACAAAGGCACCTTGTCTTGAAATTACAGATGTCTGTGATCTAAAGAATGTTTTTCTCCTTTGGTTTCCAACTACATCCATTTGATTTTTCCATTGCAGTGTTTGACTTTCACCAGGCAGTAGATGGGCTCCAGGAAGTGCAACGTCAAGCACAAGAAGGAAAAAAGTAAATATTTTCAGCCCCTTCCTTTCATTAACAATTATGCAAATTGAAAAGTAGGTGTAATTTTGGAAAACAGAAGTGCAGTGTATCTCCAGAGAGCCTTGCTGATGCTACTTCTTCTCTGTTCTACTCCTGCTTATGTTGGTGAACAAACTCAGGGGTATTACTGAAAATGCAGGGAATGAATTCTTAATGTATTTCTGTTTTCCAGTTCTCTGCAATGCAGAGATGTTTTGAAAGTCCTACCAAATCCTTAAAACTCATCTCAATTAAAATGATGCTTCCAAGCCAGTTTGATGTAAGACTAGTGGTGATGCTCATTTAAATCAGGTCTGAAATATTGGTATGATTGTGTTCCACACTTGTAATAATTTATTGTATATTCACTTATACTTCATGAAGGTATTAGTTCCTATTTTAATTTAACACTTCAGCACAATATGTAACTTCATATGTCACTATTCTGATTTCTGAAAACAAAGGTTTCTCTTTATAGCTGAATTTTTCTCTTCTGTTAGTCTCTTTTTTTCTCTTACTGGACAATTTCAGCCAAACTTAACATACAGATAGAGATCTCAACATTCCTGCCTTTCTAAAATGCATGTGAAAATAGGCATGTGGGTAGGGAAACATTTTTTTTATTCTCATCATGGTTAAGACTAGAGCAGTTCATAGGGACAGAGATGGTATGAATAGTGCCAAAGCCTTAGGAAACCAGTTGCATTACTCTCAGAACTGGCTGTTGTTTACAACTACAGGAGGTGCTGTGGCTGAAAATGTGAAAATTATCTTTGTTTCCTATTGTTTGTGGTAAGGGATGTAGTACTACCATGGAAGAGTATAGTAACCATTATTGCTGTATAATATATGCATATACACATGTAGTTTTAACTAAACTTTTCTCAGCCAGGCTTAATGCTTTATTGCATACCAGCAATATTTATGCAAATCCACTGAAACATGTAAGTTATGTACTTATTATAGAACTTAAATAATTTTTTTTGTGTTGCCAGTATATTGTATATTGAGGCGTTTTAACAAAATTACTTGGTGTAAAGTATATTTTTGCATATATTTATACATGTTTGGTGCATTTCTTTTTAGTATTGGCACAACAAAGAAGGGGATTGGACCAACATATTCTTCCAAAGCTGCACGAACAGGCCTTCGAATTTGTGACCTCCTTTCTGACTTTGATGAATTTTCTTCAAGGTACAACTATTTTCACTTCTAAATATTATGTTAGAGAGTGACACATGTTTTTGAATGTCTAATTTTTGTATATAAATTCTGTAGAAGGAGAAGAAAACTGGAAAGAAGGTGTGTGTGTGTGTGTGTGTGTGTATTTCCTGTACTTCAGTGTGTCTCATAATTTAAAATGTAGTTTTGTACAGTGGAAAATGCACTGTTTGAGGTATTGAAGTTCTGGGTATTCTCTGCCTATATGTCTCAGTATGTACTGTGTATAATACAAAATGAATTCTTAGCAAAGGTCCTATGAACAATAAGTGTTCTTCAGAGACAATTTCACTGTTTTACAGATTTAAAAATCTGGCACAACAGTACAAGTCAATGTTTCCCACACTGGAAATAGATACAGAAGGACAACTGAAAAAGCTAAAGGTAAGGATTTAAAACTATCAATATTTGTTCTTTTTCAGGAAAAAATGTGGAAGAAAAAAAGTAATAAAAAACCCCAAATATTTTGTTTTTTTCCAAGTTTTGTCCAGTACTTGTTCAGAGCTGACACCCCCCCCCCCCCCAAAGGTATTTTAAATATTTTAAAGTTATGGGTTTTTTTTTCTCTTTTGGAGCTTGTACTAAGTCCCACTCTGAGTGTGTCTAGACTGTGAACACGCTATATAGAGACTGTATAAACAAAATGAGGTAGGTATGCAACATCCCTGTGAATAGAAATGATACAGAAATGATGGCATTCTAATACCATAACAATTTTCTTATGCAAGTGATCCAATATATTGATTTGTTTTCAACAGAATGTAAGTTAATTGTTGTATTTTTCTGGTAAAATAGTTACTGAAGCTGGTGTGTTAGGGTTTATCTGTGTATTTAGTGTTTCAAAAGTAAACAGTGTTCCTTGCTTCCAGCCATTGTTCAGGGAAGCTGACATTTCTACTTAAATTTTCAGGGATATGCTGAAAAAATAAGACCCATGGTTCGAGATGGTGTGTATTTTATGTATGAAGCTCTTCATGGCTCCCCAAAGAAGATTCTTGTTGAGGGAGCCAATGCAGCATTACTTGATATTGACTTTGGTAAGTTACATTCTAAACTCGATTCAACTCCTAAGAGATGAGTTTTATTTTGATTTGTGTTGATAGCAGCTTTGCAAACAGCAGGAACACAGAGAAACAAAACAATCTTTCTTTGAATATGAACAGATCTCCCCAAAGTAAAGCACAGTAAGCCAGAAATGGTATCATTAACAGGATTAAGTACGTAGGATTCAAATACTGATTTTTACAGAATTGGGTGTGTAGGGTTTAAATTTATTTATTTTTTTTTTAACTGAAGTTTATTGCACTCCAGATACTTTTGTTTGTTTTCACTGGCACACATTGCCATGCATTCCAGGCACTTATTGCAGTGCTGCTGAGATAATTCCTCTGAAGTGGAGGGACAATTAAACTGGTGCAGATAACCTGTAAGTCTAGGTTCTTCAGTTTATTTCTGCTGTCTTAGCAAAAGCCTGATTACACCACTTAAGTCTCTATTAAGATGAAATGAACTGGAGAGATTTTCCATTCCAGAGTCAGTGTATTTGCTGCAGATATTCAGAGCTACTTCTTGTAAAGCACTGAGAATGTCAGACTGTGACCTTTACACCAGGCTCTCTGTGGATGTAGTGGAATTACTTTCTGTGATACATGGGACAGTGGAAAAAGCTTTAACCAGCAGCAGCACCCTATAATAGATCTGGTGCCTAATGGAAGTAGTATTGAGGTGCTGCTAAATTTCTCCCTTGTGGGCAATCATCAGTGGAAGTTGCAGAGGATGAATGCAGAAAAGCTTGCTCCTTGGAACAGGTAGCACATACTGGATACCACCTGAACTGTAAGAAGGCAGTAGAATTTTCTTATTTGTCTATTTTGCCAAGATGAGTCAGCTATTTGGGTGGAGAAATTCCTTCATTTTGGGGGTTAGCTTTAGAAATCTTAAGTACATCCAGCTCTCTACAGGAGGCAGCAGTCTGTGGAAGGACAGCTTAATTCATGCTCTTATAGCGTAATGCGGACACGTGAAGAATTCACCCCACTCTTTAGCTGCTGTTTCAGTTCGGCTTTAAAGCCGAATGTACAGATGAAAATCTCCTTTCAACTCCAAGGAACATCAGCCTTTGTTTCCTATCCTTGCTGAAACGGGGTTGTGCTGTTGTGTTTTTGTGACAGGCACTTACCCTTTCGTGACTTCTTCGAACTGCACGGTGGGCGGCGTGTGCACCGGGCTCGGCGTTCCCCCCCAGCACGTTGGTGACGTGTACGGTGTGGTGAAGGCTTATACTACTCGGGTTGGAATTGGAGCCTTCCCCACTGAGCAGATTAATGTAGGTTTAATGTTACAAAATGCAGTATATACAACTTCCAATTCCAATCAGATGGCTGGAAGGGGGTAAGGCTGTGCCAGTGCTCAATGAGCACCATAATAATGCCAAGCAATCGCTAAGAGGGGAGGATTTTGTTACAAACTTCAGGTATTTTTCTTTAGAGGTGAGGAACATGAATGTGATGATGATATATTACAGTCAATGTCAGATTTAATCCTTTCATGTAATACCATTAGGTGCATTTCATGTGGTTAGAGTTTGCTGTAGACTGGAACTGTCAACGCGTGGCAGGAAAGCTTAAATGACAAGATAGTGTGCTTACCAGCCTGTGATCTGTGGGACTTGGAGAATAAATGTGGTGTGTGAGTCAGACAGTCATGCACAAATTGATCAATAAAAAGAAAGGGAGAGATTTGTATTATTTTAAACTGTCTATTGTATTTTCATTATCAAGAAACTGGAAAACTTAGGGTATTGATCATGAGCTATGTACACAGCAATTTCTACGTCAGTGATCCAAATCTAATTTAAGGATTTGGTCACTAAAATCCTTTTGCTAATGACTGAAAATGATTTGGTGATATGCTTTTATGAATCATGAATGTAAAGTTTCTTTAATTTTTAACACTTTACAAATACTGCCAGCATAAAGAGACCAGTTGGCTGTCTCAGTACTGTGGCAGAACCAAGGAGTCTGTTACTTAGACATTGTACAAGCACTGATCTTGTCCCAGGCACTTATGGTCTTGCCCCCATGACCAATAAATGCCAAAAGACCAGAAAGTAAATACAAACAAAATTAAAAATAGGGCTGAATTGTCAAGGGAAATTTCCTGTCCTATGAGGAGGGAAGGAAAGTGTCATCTTGAAACAAATAAGTATTATAGAAACGCTGGTGATAAAAATCCTGTGCATGAGGGGATTTATTCTCCACCTTAGTCCCCTCCTAATAAAAGTTTAATTACTGTTTTCTTATTTTTTACCAAAAAAAAAAAAGCCTTGGAATTTAACAATGGTATTTTTCTTGCTGTTTGCCTGTATTTGTTGATATTTGTTTTCCTGCTCTGTTTCAGTGAAATCCCACCAGCATTCTTTCTGTATTCTTTTAGGAAATTGGAGATCTTCTACAGTCCCGTGGCCATGAATGGGGAGTGACTACAGGCAGAAAGAGACGCTGTGGCTGGTTAGATCTTGTCACTTTGAAATATGTTCATATGATCAACGGATTCACTGCGTAAGCATCACAGATTTTGCGCTACATTTGGAAGTGATAATTTTGTGCTTCGCAGAATAAATATGTAGGTAACATTAATATAAGTTGAGTAAAGTGTTACATTTTAAGCAATTAAAATAATTCAGTGGGTAACTGAGAATTGTCTTAATGCTAATAATAATCTAATTCCTTCTGACTTTTTTTTTTTCCAAATCAAGTGAGTTTACAACATATAAATTAATGTTTTCACTTTGCTTGCATCAGATGGCCAGTGGAGATTGCATCAATATATCAGTTTAAGTTGGATCTGGTGTTCCTGATACAATGCTTTCATACTGACTAACATCATGATCTAAAGCCCACTGAGCTTGGGTTAACTAGTTGGATTATACCTGTAGGGCCAGTTCTGCATCATTTGGAACCACCAACTCATTAAGTGAAGTAAATGGGGTGATACAAAGTGTAACAGCAGTTGGCACAGCTTTCTGTCCAGTCCTGAAAGATTCATTTATTTATAAACATGCAGACAAATATTGCATTACACATTTTGCTTTTAAATAGTTACTTTCTTTGGGATTGGATAAATTATTTTATAATTTAAAATATATATTTGACATTGTTTAAAGGAACTGTTCAAGATCATAATGGTGTGAAGTTAGCTTAAGTATAATGCTAAAATGCTAGTAGCTATCACAGGCCATTAATTCATTACTAATTACCATTCTGTATTTTCAGAAAAAGTAGAAAAAAGCTTTCAGGTGTTTGTTTTTTTCTTTTCAGTGGAAGTGTAGACCTACTCATGCATTTAGGCAAACTTAGTCATATGCAAACAAATGACCCTGGGTATTTTAACATCTAAACAGAGACAATGTTGTTTATTCTACTAGTGTTACAAAGAAACAAAGATTTTTGTTCACTAATTTATCAGAAGGGCTTTGAAAACATTTTTTTTTACTTGGATTTATATTTTGCTTTATTTGACACTGCTCTAGTTTATGGGAAAGTAGTATTAGGAAGGCACTGTGTTTTCTTCCATTTCAGTTCTGTGTAGTTCCTGTCTGCACGTCTATCAACAAAACTGTCATCTCTGGTAACTGTGACAGTTAAAACACATGGGGACATAACAAGACTTGTTGTTGTGAATCAGTAGGAGTAATGAAAATAATCACTAATAGTGATGTGCAGTGCCATGCCATCTTGCATACCCAAACCAAGTCCACTAAGCACCATTTTCTATAGTCAGCTTGTATTTTTATGCACTGAACTGAACAGGCTGCAGCTGTATGAGCAGCCAAAAGTTTGTAAATGCATATTAGTAACTCAGTTATATATTTGTCCCAGAGGCATGAATTCAATTAAGTGCTCATAGTTTAATATATTTGTGTGTTTTTGCTTGCTGGGTTGCCTGAGCTGGATTTGTGAATACAAAACCAAAGGGAAAGATAACAGATGGAAAATCTTAGAGGAGATTCATCAAGTGTGTAACTCTAACCAATGTTTTTCTGTACAGTTTGGCATTAACAAAACTGGATATTCTTGATGTCCTTGATGAAATTAAAATTGGTGTTGCTTACAAATTGGGTGGAAAAAGAATTCCATATTTTCCAGGTATGTTCATATCTTCTGTTTATTTATCTCTTTCCTGCTGTTAAGTCATAGCTATTGGGAAATATTGCTTTCAATCAGGCTTGATTTCTTTTTTTCTAGGTCTTCTGTAGAAATCTCTGGACCCATAGTACCAATATCAATACATTTGAATATTGCATTCATCTTGTGTCTGTGTGTGTGACAAGAAGCTCAGAGCAAATAATACCTTTTGTTAAGGCCTTTGTCTTGTCCCATTAGACTTTTTTTTTTTCATGGACAGCACAAGGAGTCTGAAGTTCAACAAGTCAGTGACTCTATGTCATTGGCAGTAGCCTTTAATTATGTCAAGTAAAAATAAAAGCAATGCCTAAACTGTGCAAAAATTAGATGGATAGAAGCAGAATAATAATGGTATACTATCATATAGCTGTAATTATCAGCAACAACATGGTGGCTGATAAAAATATACATTGCTTCTCAATATGATTAATCTTAAAGTGTAATAATATGTAATTTTCTTACATCAGTGGTGTTTTCAAGACAACTATAACAGTCTCTGCCAAGTTGAAGGGTTTCTGCTGTTGAGAAAGCAGCCAGCTTTCTTACCACTGATAGTAGTCTGTGGACACAGTGAGAATTCCACTGGGGATAAGCGTGCAGACATCTTAAGTCTGTAGGAAGCCTGATTTAATCCTGTTCCTTAAAGATAGATACATTTGAGGTAGTAGTGCCTTCTCTGCAGGAGGACTTCTGTTTTATGTGCAAACCTGAACCAAAAATTGGAACTACTATAAACTTCAAATAATTTGTTTCTTCAAAAATAGTACTGTAGTCTTCTGACACAGTAGAGTTCATCCTACAGTTTTTAGAGAGGAAACTGAATTCCTGGATCCTCTTGAATCCTTCTTGGAATTCTTGAAACCTTCCTAAGTAACAGAAATTAATTAATATAAATCAATAATGAATGAATGAACCAACCAGTAGAAAGACTATTTTCGTGTATCAGATTTTAAATGTCATCAGAAGACTGTTGGTTAAGAACCATAGTTGTGTTCCTCTAGGGTGAGGATGCTAAAACCAGCTGTGACAAAAGTCATTCTCCCACAGCTAATCAGGAGATACTACAGAAGGTGGAAGTAGAGTATGAAACAATGCCTGGGTGGAAGACTGACACAACTGGTGCACGAAAATGGGAGGACCTCCCACCCAAGGCCCAGAATTACATCCGCTGTGTGGAGAACCATGTGGGAGTGCCAGGTAACTTTCTGTGGATGTATGTGTGAGGGTGCCACAGCAGACTGGAAGTGCTCAGTTCCCTAGTCAGGGAGGGACTTGATTTGGGCAGGAGACAATGAATGTACCTGTGTTTGGGCTGCTGGTGGTAAATGACAGCTTGCCAAGAAGCAGCAAAGGGTGGTGTTCTGTGGGCAGCTCTGCAGTGGTGCCGAGAGCTCCAAGCTGGTGCTGACAAGGATTTAGCCAGAGGAAAGATGAACGTGTATTTTGCTTAGCAAAATGCTGTCTCCTATCAGGAGAAACTTGTGAATCTCTGCACCATACTTCAGTGCTTAGTGTCTAAGGCTCTAATCTCTTTCACTTCCTGCACTGTGTCCCTGTTCCAAGAGAGACCTCTCTTTTATGTTCTCTCCCACCCCACCCCTGTGTGTTTCAGCACACAGCTGGCCAGTTTGTAGTGAAGTGTGATGAAAGGTGAAAATGATTCTAATTGATTGATTATAATACTTGCTTTCAGTAATTGTTCTAATAGATGTGTTTTCCTCCCTAGTTAAATGGGTCGGAGTTGGAAAATCAAGGGAGTCGATGATCCNACTGTTTGCTTTACTTCTTGCTGAAACCCATATTAAGCTTTTTCAAGTAGTTACTGGGTAACTTTAGAATTGTGGAGCTTGGATTTATCCTTCAACTTCAGATGTTTAAATGTCTGTGTCTCTGGGTTGGCAGAAATAAGACAGGCACCATGTAGTTAAAGTGGTTGGATTATACAGATTTTCAGTTCCTAAAATACAATAAAGTAGGTAGGTATTTTTTGACTGCACAAAGTAAAGCAAACAGTTGTGATTTTTTAAAATATATATAACTATTTTTTTAAGAGCCCACTAAAATGAATGCAGAGCAGCACAGTATTTTTATCAGTTTCTATCCTAGTTACAGAGATAACATCACTAGAGGGGCCAGACTGGGGAAAGCTGACCTGCCTAATAATTCCTTCAAAAAATGCTGTGTACTAAGACACAATCCCTCTGGAGACTGTGCAGCATTTATTTTAGGAATAGGGAAGGTGGAAGTGGAAGGAAGAGAGTCCTTGTGGTACATGTGGGGGGAGTGGAGCTGAGATGGTGGGCTGGGTTTTGGGTTCAGAGAGATTTCCTCCTGCTNAATATACATTGCTTCTCAATATGATTAATCTTAAAGTGTAATAATATGTAATTTTCTTACATCAGTGGTGTTTTCAAGACAACTATAACAGTCTCTGCCAAGTTGAAGGGTTTCTGCTGTTGAGAAAGCAGCCAGCTTTCTTACCACTGATAGTAGTCTGTGGACACAGTGAGAATTCCACTGGGGATAAGCGTGCAGACATCTTAAGTCTGTAGGAAGCCTGATTTAATCCTGTTCCTTAAAGATAGATACATTTGAGGTAGTAGTGCCTTCTCTGCAGGAGGACTTCTGTTTTATGTGCAAACCTGAACCAAAAATTGGAACTACTATAAACTTCAAATAATTTGTTTCTTCAAAAATAGTACTGTAGTCTTCTGACACAGTAGAGTTCATCCTACAGTTTTTAGAGAGGAAACTGAATTCCTGGATCCTCTTGAATCCTTCTTGGAATTCTTGAAACCTTCCTAAGTAACAGAAATTAATTAATATAAATCAATAATGAATGAATGAACCAACCAGTAGAAAGACTATTTTCGTGTATCAGATTTTAAATGTCATCAGAAGACTGTTGGTTAAGAACCATAGTTGTGTTCCTCTAGGGTGAGGATGCTAAAACCAGCTGTGACAAAAGTCATTCTCCCACAGCTAATCAGGAGATACTACAGAAGGTGGAAGTAGAGTATGAAACAATGCCTGGGTGGAAGACTGACACAACTGGTGCACGAAAATGGGAGGACCTCCCACCCAAGGCCCAGAATTACATCCGCTGTGTGGAGAACCATGTGGGAGTGCCAGGTAACTTTCTGTGGATGTATGTGTGAGGGTGCCACAGCAGACTGGAAGTGCTCAGTTCCCTAGTCAGGGAGGGACTTGATTTGGGCAGGAGACAATGAATGTACCTGTGTTTGGGCTGCTGGTGGTAAATGACAGCTTGCCAAGAAGCAGCAAAGGGTGGTGTTCTGTGGGCAGCTCTGCAGTGGTGCCGAGAGCTCCAAGCTGGTGCTGACAAGGATTTAGCCAGAGGAAAGATGAACGTGTATTTTGCTTAGCAAAATGCTGTCTCCTATCAGGAGAAACTTGTGAATCTCTGCACCATACTTCAGTGCTTAGTGTCTAAGGCTCTAATCTCTTTCACTTCCTGCACTGTGTCCCTGTTCCAAGAGAGACCTCTCTTTTATGTTCTCTCCCACCCCACCCCTGTGTGTTTCAGCACACAGCTGGCCAGTTTGTAGTGAAGTGTGATGAAAGGTGAAAATGATTCTAATTGATTGATTATAATACTTGCTTTCAGTAATTGTTCTAATAGATGTGTTTTCCTCCCTAGTTAAATGGGTCGGAGTTGGAAAATCAAGGGAGTCGATGATCCAGCTGTTCTGAACAAAGGAAGAACTTCAGTGATGAGAAGCACAATTGAGCATTCATCTGTTCCTTACTGCTTCCTCTTTAAAGGGAGATGCTGTTTAAAACCAATGTGTTCTTCTCAGAATTAAATAGCAACAAAACATATTCTGTATTGTAACATTTTCTTTAAGTATTCAGTAAATTCAGTGTAAAGTCTCCTTGGTGGCCATTATCACACAATTATTAACAAAAAAAGGAAAAAGTACATTTAAAAAATTTTAGTCATGTTACTATTTGAAAGTATTTTCATCCATATAGAGTTACTTCTTGCTGAAACCCATATTAAGCTTTTTCAAGTAGTTACTGGGTAACTTTAGAATTGTGGAGCTTGGATTTATCCTTCAACTTCAGANTAAGCCACTCAGTATGCTGAATAACTGTATTAAATGCAGTCTCTGGCATACTGAAAAAAAATAGCTTTTATAGTTTAATTTTCACAGGATTACTTTCTCACCTTATTTTATATTTTTACCATTAAATCGGTTAAATTCACATTGCTGTTTTTACATTCAAGGATTCATCAAAAACCCAGTGATGCTGTCAATGGGCATGATGTAATAAGACAATTATCCCTTGACTTGCTCTGTTACCATGAAAATAATATCTTTCATTTCATAGCATGGATTTTTTTACATTGAANTGCAGCATTTATTTTAGGAATAGGGAAGGTGGAAGTGGAAGGAAGAGAGTCCTTGTGGTACATGTGGGGGGAGTGGAGCTGAGATGGTGGGCTGGGTTTTGGGTTCAGAGAGATTTCCTCCTGCTCATGCAGGGATGGTAATTTCCAGTTTTACTGTAGTTCTCTGTTGAGGAACTTGAGACTTGCAGCTCCATGGCACAGTTGCTTCCACAGCTCCTAAGTTTCCAAGAATAAATCAATGCATGACTTAATGATGACTGCTGCAGCATTTACACCCCTCACACGGCTTGACCTTCCTCAGCAAAATGTAATGCCTATTTATAGAAAGGGAAGACATGTGGCAGCCAGGGCTGGGACATGCAGAAGCCATGGAGACATCCTTCAGTCTTTAAGAATACACTTGGATTTCTTTGTGGATCTTCCAATTTATAATGGCTGTACTTCAGGAGCTCTCAAAAAAGGCCTGCCTCTTGTAGAGGAAAATGAATACCCTAGAACCAGAGTTATTGCCTAGCTGTGCAGTTTTCTGAGTAAATACTCTTTTGCTATCTATGTTTTAGAGAGCTGTGGCACTATTTTTCTGTCATTTCCTGGGGCTGTAGAAATGGCATCACAACCTCAGTACTGCCATTATGTAGTGTGTGAAAATCCCCCTTTCCTGAGATGCAAAACAAGATCTGAGGATGCAAAACAATGACATTCTTTGCATCTAAAGAGGGGGAAAGTATCTTATATCACACTCATCCCCTTTGTCTTTCCTTGCTCAAAATTCCATAATGGTTAACATTCAAGCCCTTTTGTCAAGAAGCAGTTGCAAAAGTACCAGTGCAAACACTATGTAACTGTTTACAGAGGTATTGCTGCTTGTAAGGCAGAATTCTTACACTCTCTCCCTGCAGTGGGGTCTCTGTGTACCCCAGGTCCTCACAGACTAGCTTTATGCCCCAAGCAGATACCCTTTATATCTTCAAAAAGAGAAGAACCCAAACTCAAATCCATGAATCTTTAAATTAGCTACAACTCTGTTGTCCATCATTTGACAAGTTGTTCACTCAGCACTGTGTTTGCAGCCTGTACAATGGCAATTGGGAATATATCCCTCACCTCTTTTACACTGTGTTTTGGAGGTCTGTGGGTGGAGCCCTGCAGTCCTTGCTCTGACATTGATTAGGAAACTCCCTGTCATATTTATGGGTGTTCTAATGAAAGAGCAATGACATTTCTGAGCTTATTTGATGTTGAAAAGCACTGCTGAAAGGTTTTGGTAAGTGCTAATTATTATAAGCACTGTGACATGCCTCATTTGTATGAGACAATTTAAGCATAAAGATGCTTGGAGGTACAGTAGTTTTGTTTTCACATGGCTTAACCTTGTGACATTTGCTTACTGGATGATCTAGACCATTTCTGGCCCCATCTCCATCAGTGCAGTTGTTCTAGGAGGTTGCTGCTCTAGTTAAGCTTTGGTTGATCTATAGGCAAAGTCCACAATGACTAATAAGCCACTCAGTATGCTGAATAACTGTATTAAATGCAGTCTCTGGCATACTGAAAAAAAATAGCTTTTATAGTTTAATTTTCACAGGATTACTTTCTCACCTTATTTTATATTTTTACCATTAAATCGGTTAAATTCACATTGCTGTTTTTACATTCAAGGATTCATCAAAAACCCAGTGATGCTGTCAATGGGCATGATGTAATAAGACAATTATCCCTTGACTTGCTCTGTTACCATGAAAATAATATCTTTCATTTCATAGCATGGATTTTTTTACATTGAAGTTCTACTTCTATTGAATTTTATATGTGTTGTCATTGAGTTAAACATGAATCAGAACTGGCTTTTGATAAAAGCTCTCTAATTACTGAGTGATACAATGCTTCATAAGAACATTTTAATGGAAATTTGCTTTCATTTTGGCTCTTTTCCATGTGTATTATTTTGTATTGTTTAGGATTTCATTTTAATAACAATCACTGTGATGAATTTATTTTCTTCTTTCTCCCTAGCCAACTGCAATAATAATGACTAAAACTGGTTGATGCAACATCCTGCTAGATATCTGGATGGAGGAATAAGGGTAAACATCTACCAAAATGGCATAATTTATGGTAAAGAGTATAGTTCTTTTATGACTAGCAATTACGGATTCACTCATGCACATTGCAGTACTTGATGTATTTTTCTCACACCTTTCTTTACAGGATGGCCTCTGTACTCAGGTGTATGTTCCCTAACACATGCAGTGTAGGATTTTGAAGCTTTTGTAATTTTTAATTTGGCTATGTATGGTCTTACAGTTTGGCATAATGCACTTTATAAAAGGAAAGAAAACAAAGCATTTCCATAGTAACATGCAAATTATACTTACACCTTACACAGATTTTTTCAGATGAATTTTCTATTTTTCTGTCATTTCCTGGGGCTGTAGAAATGGCATCACAACCTCAGTACTGCCATTATGTAGTGTGTGAAAATCCCCCTTTCCTGAGATGCAAAACAANGGATCCACACTTGTTTATTTTGTCCTGAAAGACATATTAAAACCAATTTGAAGTAACAGTGCTTGATCTGTATTTCTCTCTTGTTTTTTGTTTTTGGTGTTTGGGCCTGTTTGGTTTTTTTTGTGTGGGGTTTGGGCAAAACAAGATCTGAGGATGCAAAACAATGACATTCTTTGCATCTAAAGAGGGGGAAAGTATCTTATATCACACTCATCCCCTTTGTCTTTCCTTGCTCAAAATTCCATAATGGTTAACATTCAAGCCCTTTTGTCAAGAAGCAGTTGCAAAAGTACCAGTGCAAACACTATGTAACTGTTTACAGAGGTATTGCTGCTTGTAAGGCAGAATTCTTACACTCTCTCCCTGCAGTGGGGTCTCTGTGTACCCCAGGTCCTCACAGACTAGCTTTATGCCCCAAGCAGATACCCTTTATATCTTCAAAAAGAGAAGAACCCAAACTCAAATCCATGAATCTTTAAATTAGCTACAACTCTGTTGTCCATCATTTGACAAGTTGTTCACTCAGCACTGTGTTTGCAGCCTGTACAATGGCAATTGGGAATATATCCCTCACCTCTTTTACACTGTGTTTTGGAGGTCTGTGGGTGGAGCCCTGCAGTCCTTGCTCTGACATTGATTAGGAAACTCCCTGTCATATTTATGGGTGTTCTAATGAAAGAGCAATGACATTTCTGAGCTTATTTGATGTTGAAAAGCACTGCTGAAAGGTTTTGGTAAGTGCTAATTATTATAAGCACTGTGACATGCCTCATTTGTATGAGACAATTTAAGCATAAAGATGCTTGGAGGTACAGTAGTTTTGTTTTCACATGGCTTAACCTTGTGACATTTGCTTACTGGATGATCTAGACCATTTCTGGCCCCATCTCCATCAGTGCAGTTGTTCTAGGAGGTTGCTGCTCTAGTTAAGCTTTGGTTGATCTATAGGCAAAGTCCACAATGACTAATAAGCCACTCAGTATGCTGAATAACTGTATTAAATGCAGTCTCTGGCATACTGAAAAAAAATAGCTTTTATAGTTTAATTTTCACAGGATTACTTTCTCACCTTATTGTTTTATATTTTTACCATTAAATCGGTTAAATTCACATTGCTGTTTTTACATTCAAGGATTCATCAAAAACCCAGTGATGCTGTCAATGGGCATGATGTAATAAGACAATTATCCCTTGACTTGCTCTGTTACCATGAAAATAATATCTTTCATTTCATAGCATGGATTTTTTTACATTGAAGTTCTACTTCTATTGAATTTTATATGTGTTGTCATTGAGTTAAACATGAATCAGAACTGGCTTTTGATAAAAGCTCTCTAATTACTGAGTGATACAATGCTTCATAAGAACATTTTAATGGAAATTTGCTTTCATTTTGGCTCTTTTCCATGTGTATTATTTTGTATTGTTTAGGATTTCATTTTAATAACAATCACTGTGATGAATTTATTTTCTTCTTTCTCCCTAGCCAACTGCAATAATAATGACTAAAACTGGTTGATGCAACATCCTGCTAGATATCTGGATGGAGGAATAAGGGTAAACATCTACCAAAATGGCATAATTTATGGTAAAGAGTATAGTTCTTTTATGACTAGCAATTACGGATTCACTCATGCACATTGCAGTACTTGATGTATTTTTCTCACACCTTTCTTTACAGGATGGCCTCTGTACTCAGGTGTATGTTCCCTAACACATGCAGTGTAGGATTTTGAAGCTTTTGTAATTTTTAATTTGGCTATGTATGGTCTTACAGTTTGGCATAATGCACTTTATAAAAGGAAAGAAAACAAAGCATTTCCATAGTAACATGCAAATTATACTTACACCTTACACAGATTTTTTCAGATGAATTTTGGATCCACACTTGTTTATTTTGTCCTGAAAGACATATTAAAACCAATTTGAAGTAACAGTGCTTGATCTGTATTTCTCTCTTGTTTTTTGTTTTTGGTGTTTGGGCCTGTTTGGTTTTTTTTGTGTGGGGTTTGGGTTTTTTTTGGGGGGGCGTGTTGTTTATTTGCTTTGTTTATTTTTGTTTAACACTATACTTGATAAAAACACCTAGTTCTGCATTTCATGGAATTTGAAAATGCTAGCAGCATTACTGAACAAATTGGTATTTTCTTTCAACCTACAAATTCTCAGTGNTACCCCAGGTCCTCACAGACTAGCTTTATGCCCCAAGCAGATACCCTTTATATCTTCAAAAAGAGAAGAACCCAAACTCAAATCCATGAATCTTTAAATTAGCTACAACTCTGTTGTCCATCATTTGACAAGTTGTTCACTCAGCACTGTGTTTGCAGCCTGTACAATGGCAATTGGGAATATATCCCTCACCTCTTTTACACTGTGTTTTGGAGGTCTGTGGGTGGAGCCCTGCAGTCCTTGCTCTGACATTGATTAGGAAACTCCCTGTCATATTTATGGGTGTTCTAATGAAAGAGCAATGACATTTCTGAGCTTATTTGATGTTGAAAAGCACTGCTGAAAGGTTTTGGTAAGTGCTAATTATTATAAGCACTGTGACATGCCTCATTTGTATGAGACAATTTAAGCATAAAGATGCTTGGAGGTACAGTAGTTTTGTTTTCACATGGCTTAACCTTGTGACATTTGCTTACTGGATGATCTAGACCATTTCTGGCCCCATCTCCATCAGTGCAGTTGTTCTAGGAGGTTGCTGCTCTAGTTAAGCTTTGGTTGATCTATAGGCAAAGTCCACAATGACTAATAAGCCACTCAGTATGCTGAATAACTGTATTAAATGCAGTCTCTGGCATACTGAAAAAAAATAGCTTTTATAGTTTAATTTTCACAGGATTACTTTCTCACCTTATTGTTTTATATTTTTACCATTAAATCGGTTAAATTCACATTGCTGTTTTTACATTCAAGGATTCATCAAAAACCCAGTGATGCTGTCAATGGGCATGATGTAATAAGACAATTATCCCTTGACTTGCTCTGTTACCATGAAAATAATATCTTTCATTTCATAGCATGGATTTTTTTACATTGAAGTTCTACTTCTATTGAATTTTATATGTGTTGTCATTGAGTTAAACATGAATCAGAACTGGCTTTTGATAAAAGCTCTCTAATTACTGAGTGATACAATGCTTCATAAGAACATTTTAATGGAAATTTGCTTTCATTTTGGCTCTTTTCCATGTGTATTATTTTGTATTGTTTAGGATTTCATTTTAATAACAATCACTGTGATGAATTTATTTTCTTCTTTCTCCCTAGCCAACTGCAATAATAATGACTAAAACTGGTTGATGCAACATCCTGCTAGATATCTGGATGGAGGAATAAGGGTAAACATCTACCAAAATGGCATAATTTATGGTAAAGAGTATAGTTCTTTTATGACTAGCAATTACGGATTCACTCATGCACATTGCAGTACTTGATGTATTTTTCTCACACCTTTCTTTACAGGATGGCCTCTGTACTCAGGTGTAT
Organism: Ceyx cyanopectus; assembly: GCA_013401355.1. NCBI lineage: Eukaryota > Metazoa > Chordata > Aves > Coraciiformes > Alcedinidae > Ceyx > Ceyx cyanopectus. Next base: position 115,264 of record VYZU01044418.1, read on the forward strand.
GTTCCCTAACACATGCAGTGTAGGATTTTGAAGCTTTTGTAATTTTTAATTTGGCTATGTATGGTCNCTGCCAAGACAAAAGGAATGGAAATGACACTGGAAACGACAGTAGTTGACTAGTCCATTCCCTATTTTTTTATCTTCTTTGATAGTTTGCTTTGTTTATTTTTGTTTAACACTATACTTGATAAAAACACCTAGTTCTGCATTTCATGGAATTTGAAAATGCTAGCAGCATTACTGAACAAATTGGTATTTTCTTTCAACCTACAAATTCTCAGTGTTTGGCCTGGTTTTTTTTACATACTAAAATTTGCCATGCTTTCCCATTTACAGACTGAGCAGGGATCTACCTTTACCACCAGGGATTCAGGGTTAGCAATCTTCAGTTATCTCACCTTGTGTTTTTGTTGGCTACTAATTTAAGTTTGTTAGTGCTGTTTTTTTAAAAAAATTACCTATATAGATACAATCCATAGAGTAAGGCATTAAAGTCTAAATAAGGATTTAAAGGTTTTACCTTTCTGACCTCAAGTACTTACAGGAAATTAGTTGTTCTAAAATAAGTAATAATTAGTTGTCCTTTAGAGACAATGTGTTAAATATTTACCCATCAGCTCTAGGAGACTAGGATAAAAAATTGACAGATAAACAGAGAAGTAATCTTCTGTAAGCAGGTACACTTCATAGCTTTCTTTAATGTAGAAAATTTTGGCCAGCAGCTGCATTTTTGAGTAGTTGGAAACAGTGCAAATTTTAACAATGTCTTTGAAAATGTCTTTGGCAAAGAAACGTCTTTGTTGGGAAAAAAATAATACTAATATTTTAATGTTTTCATAATATTGAGATAATGTACCCTTCCCTTGACAGGCATTAGCCTTTACAAGTTGAGTACTTACAGCAGTGTTAATGTTACAGGCCTGTAAATAGTGCCTCAGCCAACAGTGTTGAGTTTCAGGAGATGCCTTGTCAGTGCTTGATAAATGGCAGAGAGCTTCAGACAGCTTAGGTGGCTTCTGAAATCCCTCAGATACCCTGGGCAGAAGTATTGGGAGCATGTTTTCTTAAGGTCTGCAGAATACAGGCAACTAGAGATGTCCTTAGAGCAAAGGTGGTAGCATCCACCTTCATCTTCCCCTGGGAGACAAAACCTTCCATGCTAACCGGGCCTAATTCTTCAAATGTATGGAAATGGGTGTTTGCTGTTGAGGTTGTGGAAGCCTGTAAATGAAGATGGTCCCATGCAAGGGGTGCTGGAGTCAACCTTTGGTGACTCAAAAAATTACAAGCCCAGTCACTATCATAAAAAGATGTTCCATGGTGTTCTTTGCTTCTGAAGAGCAAGCTCCCAGTTACAAACTTACTGTATTTAGAGTTACCTTTCCACTGTATTTAGAGTCCCTTTTCCATCGTGCAGTGTTCTGCCAGGGATGGAAACCTGTCCTTTTGAGTTCTGAATTCCAGAGAGGCTGACAACAAATGCCAACCTTGGTAAGCCTGAGGAATGGGCAACAGAAAGCTCATGAAGATCAGGAAGAAGCACTGGGTTCCCCATCTCTCAATACAGACTGGGAAGCACTTGGCTGAGGAGCAGCTCTGCTGAACAGGGCCTGAGGTTTACAGCAGATGCCAGGGTGAATGTGAGCCAATGATACACTTGAATCTTGAATAAAGCAGATGGCCTGCTGGACTATACTAGGAGGATCATGGCCAGGAGATGGAGGGAAGGTATTTCCCATTGCTTATGTTGGTGAGTAGTAACACTGTTTAATGCTAAATGTCCCCTGGCATCCATTGTATTGGCATGTTTTGTGTCCTTAGTAAATAGGTGATGAAGAAAGGGAGAACTGAGGAGATGATGTAATGTTCTTGGTTCAAGAATCTGCCTCATAACAGGTAAAACTAGGCTCAGTCCCAGGGTGCAGTCAAGTTTGCCTTGCTATTCTGAAACAGCAGTGTTTCTATCTATAGCTGCTAAAGAAGATCACTGGAAAAGATAGCAAAGACATCAGACCCATTTCCTGAGGATTTGGTCCAATATTTTTATATATATATATATTCTGTGGAAAGAAAACCCCGAGAATATGCCTTCAGTGATCTCTATTTGCCTCTACTGGGCTGGACAAAGAAGCATCTCCAATTTTGCTAGAACTGAAGTTAAACAGCAGCAAGCTCATGTGCTGGGTGCTGAACTTGGCCAAAAGGATGATCACAGTGTCTGGGATGAACACTGGAGGCCTCTCAGTTCTAAAGAACTAGGAGGAATAGCAGCCTACTCTTCTCTATTACTCAGTCAATGCTATGCTATTACCAGTTTCAGTGGTGTAACTGTATGTGTAGGTATTTTAGGTATATTTGTATATGTATGTAAATTAGGTATATTTGTATACATAGGTTCCTAGAGTTCAGGTAGTGACAAAGAACCAGCAATAGAAACAGAGGCAATACTGAACACCTACATCATCACTCTGGAAATCTTCCCAAACTTGCAGACTGGAATGAGATGGTAGAGGTAAGGAAGATATGATTGTGTCACACCCTTCTCAGAAATTCTCGTGAAAAAAAAGGAAAGTGCATATACATGGCAGGAATGTACTGAGCATAAATATATAGAATATATGCCACATGAGGGAGAGGATGTTTTGTGTTGTGGGGAGCTAGTGAAAGGGCAGCCTCACCCAGGTAAATTCACATTGAGTAATGGAATAGCACCATTTAGATACAGATTTGAAGAATCCTTAAGACAACCACCTAGTATTAAAGGAAAAACATTTGCCTGCAGAGAAAGAAACCAGAACACTGTAGCACCATGTTGGGTAAGGAATGGCATTCTTGATAGATTATATAAAAAGAAATCTGGATGTATGCAAAATAAAAGGAAACTGTGTGCAACAGAAATTAAAGCATGCAACTGGAAAGGCCAGGAACAATAACTATGGAAAAATACCTGGAGAATGCAATCCATTTGTAAACAATGCACATTGCTGTCAGCAGAAAAACATCTTGGGAAGAGCAAAACAAATTTATGGTCTTGAGAGTGTAAGTGGGACCTTGGAGTGTTTTATCTGCTGAGCAGAACTGGTGGATCTCAGCTGGCTGACCAGTAACATGCTATGAAATTCAACTATGCCACACTAAGAGTGGGTACTGGCTGCCATGCCAGGATGGCAGAACCTTGGCTTCACAGCAGCACTCTTCAAGAACCAGCCCTCAGTCCTGCACATCACTGGCTTAGCAAATGTTTTCTGATGCATGAACCAACTCATCAAGACGAGGGCCTGAACTCTGCTGCTAATGAGCTGCAGCAAAATGACAGGCCTTTGTGAACAGATAACATCTGAACTGTGCATAGCCCTTTGATCTGCAGTGTAAAATTGTTGTCTGTGCACTATACAAAAAGAAAAGGGTACAGAAGAAATGAAAAGGCCCTGAGCCATTCTAGTAAAGCTGGTTTACTCAAGGCATTTTTTTTTCTTTTCAAATCTGTATTGCAGAGCACAGAAAAGAAGAGCACAGTGGGGCTGAGAGCGTGGGCTGTGCTGTGGTACTTCAGTCCTACACCCAGCAATGTGGTGCATCCTGACACTGCAGCCAGCTTAACACAGGCTGCATACTGGCCCATGGCCAGCAGCATCAGCTTTAATAGATGTTCCACTTAAAAGAATTTCCAGAATATTATTTTCATGAAAGGAGTGAAAACTTCAGAAATGAAGCAGCAATATGGCCAAAATCAATCCTTTTATATCAATACAAATTGAGAGGAATGATTAAGGAAACTCTTTATTTAAAGTGGTATACGAATCAGAGTCCCACCTCTAGGTATTGTGTTTTGATTTCTTTCTGAATGGCTCAGTGACTAAAGAATAGAATAAATGGGTATTTTTCACTGCAAGCACATGGAGGGGCTTTGATACCAATGAAGCTGGAGAGAAATAGAAAGTATTCTTAAGGCCCCTGTGATGTTTATGAGAACCTACTGTGCATTTGGAAGAGTTTAACAGTTAGTGCAATCTCCTGGATTGCTCTCTATCTGCCACCTGTTCCTAAAATGGAACACTTTACCTTGTCACAGTAAATGGATAAAGGTTGCTTTCAAAACAAGGCATAGAGGGGAAGAAGTAAGACTGATGAATATTTAGATTCACACGGCTAAAACAGCTATCATGGGTTTTTCTTGTCTGACCCAGCCTAAAAGAGAAGGCAGAGTTTTCCTTATTTCCTTCTTTTCCAAGCTGGTGAGTTATTTTCCTTTTAAGAAAGCATCCAGTCCAGATTTGCAATGTCTGGGACTTACACTGTGCTTTTTATTCCAGTCTATCTGTTTACTTCTAATGGTATTTTGAGTAGCTCTCAGAGGCCGTGGCCAACAGGTAAACATTTATTATGATTGTCTTACAGATGGATCAGATACAAAAATCCCAAATTCTGTAATTGCTTACTGGAGTGTTTCAAATCTAAATCCATACATTTCATAGGCAAAGTCTGTTGGAGTTCAGGAGTGAATGTGATGTATTTAAGTTGGTCTTGGTGCAAAAGGAATGTGATGCTAATCACAAATGTATTAACACAAAGGGATAGTTGTGATTCTGTTGACTGTATATTGTCAAGGGGTAGCAATTCCTTTTAAGAGAGAAACAAAACTTTTCTTTTTTTTTTCTTTTTCTCTCTCTTTGCCTGTGGGGGTGGGGCCGGGCCGACAAAAAACAAGCCTGAGGGCATGTGGACAGAAGCGGAAGAGGGGTGTGGTTTGGAGAGACAAAAGCTCTCGAGGCGAGGACGGCGGCGGCGTGGAGACGGCTTTTCCTCGGAAGCGTGGCCCTGCCTTTCGTCAGCGGACGGAGTTTTCCCCTGCAGAAAACCTTTTCTCCAACCACAGGTTTTACTCTCCTGCGGGAACACATCCGTTGGCTGTGTTTTTCCTGGGTTCGCCTGGCGCTTTGATTCCAAAGACTGCTTTTCCCGTTTAAGAAGAGACAGCCCGGAGCGGACTCTCTCTCTCTCTTTTGCCGGGGAGGGGGGGATTAGCCGTCGGGGTCTGAGACGGCTTACATTTTGTTGTTGCATAGCTTGTTTTTCTTGTTTATACATATATATTGTTCTAATAAATTTCTTGTCTCCTTATAAGTCCCGGGTCTCAGATAATAGTTGTCTAAACTAAGACATATATTGATAAGCCTAAAGAATATTCTGGTAATTCTTTACTGTGAGAGTGACAGATTCTGGACCATGTTGGCTGCCTGGATGTGGAGTTTCCTTCTCTAGAGACTTCCAAAACCCACCTGGATCTGTTCCTGTGTAGCCTGCCCTGAGTAATCCTGCAGTGGCAGGGGGGTTGGACTCAGTGATCTCCAGAGGTCCCTTCCGACCACCTAATGTTCTAGGATTCATTATTTTTTGTTATAAAAGCAAACACAGGAGACACAGAAATGAACAGGCAGCAAATTGAAAACAAATTGATGAAGCTAAATTATAGACCTTACTAAACAAAGTAAGAAATGAAATATTACCAGTTTTGAAAAGGGGACTTGACAAATTCCTGAAGAGTGGGCCTACTGACAACAGTTATACAGTAAGTGACCACAGTCCATTTTGCTCTTTAAATCCACTTAGTGGAAGTGAAAAGTATTGGAAAAGAAATAAGCAATTTATCTTGCAAGTGGCAAAGCATCAACCAGGCAATTTGCCTGTAACACACAGGCACGGGAGAAGCAGAGTAGCGTTTATTTCACCTGCTTTTTTCACAAACACTTTTTCAAGGATGAACCCAAACCACTGTATTGCACAACATCTTGTGGTTGGGATTTGTTGAGGGTTTTTTTACACATTCAGAAGCTGTCTAACATAACACACAATGTCATTAACTAACCTGGAAATTGTCAGCATTAATTTTCATGAAGGCTGAATGCCAGCAAGCTTTGCCAGATCGGATCTCAGCCTTTCTTCTCCTTCCAAATCACCAGTGGATCTTCCTCGAGGCTTACTGCTACAAAAGGAGTAAAACACTCAGAACCCTTCTGTTGGGTAGCAAGTCAACAGACTGGCAGGTGAACTGGTTCCTTCCCTGCAGGATACTAAGGTACATTGGTACAGGACAGACAGAAGTCTTTTGCTTTCATAGCTTACAGACAGAAAATAGCTGACCGGTAACAGATGTTGAGGTTGAGGCTTGCAAAGCAATTAAGAGATGTCATCACCTGAGGTTGACTCAGCTGCAGCCGATTTCTACTTCTGCCTGCAGTGGGGGGATGGTGGCACAGGTCAAATGTAATCAGCCCTCGGGGAACGTCCTCTTAAATGCACCGCAGCAGCACACGCTGCTCCCTTTCACACCTCCTTTGTATCCCGAGATCAGCGTTTCATAGCACTCCTCCTTCACTAGTAGAGCAGCGCTTTTTAAACTTTTTTCTTTGTATTTCACCCAGTTCCCAGACAGATGAACTGCTTTGCCATTAATGAAACGTGTGATCTGCTGCCCTGTATCCTGACAGGGTCTGCCTGACTGGGATGGCATTTTGATTCACCCATCTTCCCCAGAGAGCTTCAGGGGCATCAGAGTGCATATGTAATGAATATTTACAAAGAGATTTCCTTAGAGAGAAAGAAAACCGTGTGAGTTTTCAATGTGTAATGGCAAATTGTCTGCTGAACACTTTCAAGCAGGCATTTCAAGTACGTGCAGAAAAAGGCAATGTAGTCATCTTCACAGATATAGAAAGCATGGCAGGAGTCAGGGGCTCAGAAGGGAATTTTTTTTATTCACTATGCATTAACGACTCTAGCTTCCATTCCACAGACCATAAGGCTGGGCCGATCGGCTCTACAGAAAGAGAAATAAAATCACATTAACATATATGAAATCAGTGTGGTTGTGCTAGTAGCACTTCAGCAGCTAATGAACGGAAGCATGGTTTTAGTGTTCGTTAAATGGTGAATTCTTGCATTTGTACACGCTTTACTTGGTTCTACAGCGTTTAGACAAAACTTTGACAGGTGGTTTAGGTTTCAGGACAACCTCGGTGAGCCCGAACACGAGCGCAACCTGCAGGACTCGCAGAAAGGGCGAGCGCTCCAAAAACACCACTGGGCAAAGAGGGTTTGTTTATTGACGAACCCGAGCTTCAAAGCTTGTTTCGCGTTAGCCCGCAGCGTTCTTTACACCGCGGACCAGGTGTGCGGAGGAGGCAACTTCCAGCCACGGAGAGGCCTGAGGAGCGGCGGCGAGCGGAGAGGCAGGGCCGGCCAGGCACCGCAGGCAAGCGCGAAACGTTCCTGCAGACGAAGCGACCGGTTCCTTGCGAAAAGAACCGAGCGGTCCCAGCTCCGCAATTCCTCGATCTAGGGAGGGCTCCTGGGCTGCGAGCCTTGCTCGAGGCCGAGTCTCGATCGAGGCCTCCGCCGCGCCCCGCCCGCCGGGAGGCCCAGCACCGCCCACTGCCGCCCGCCATTGGCCAGGTGCGGCCGTGACGCCACGGGAGCGGGCGTCCAGCGGAGGCGGTGCCGGCCCAGGCCAGGCCCGCCATGCCGAAGCGCTCCTGCCCCTTCGGGGAGGCGGCCCCCATCCAGCTGAAAACCCGCGTAGGGCTGCGGGAGCTGAGCCGTGGCGTGCGTGGCGAGGAGTACCGCCGGGAGGTGTTCGGTGAGCAGCGGCGTGGGGCGAGGGGACGCGCCGTAGCCGTCGCCCCGCCGGGCCTGGCTCGGCCTGTGCCTATTAGGCCTCCTCGGCCGCCTCTGGCTCCCCACGGCTGCTCCAGTGAGGCAGCGCCAGGGGCCTGGCTACGGGTGGGGGTGAAGCCGTCCCTGACTCTTCCTATTTCTCTCCCCTCCCTGCAGAGAGGACCCGGCGGCTGCTCTTCAGGGGCGCCCAGGCGTACATGGAGGGTGCCTGGCCCGCCAGCCCCGCCGCTATCTGCGACGTCAACCGCTCGCCAGAGCCGGGCGGGGAGACCCGTGAGGACAACGCGGGGCGCCGCTGGAGCGGGCAGCTGCTCATCGGGCAGGACGGGAAGCTGCTGAGGCGCCCGCTCACCGCCGCCGTGGAGAAGGGTGAGTGGCCCCGCTGCGGGCAGGCGCCCGGCGCTAGTTCGCGAGCTGGACCGCGGGAGCTGCTCGGTAGCCGCCGCATCCCGGCCTCTTGACTCCCACTGAGGGGTGTGGGGTGTGTCCGACCCTGCTTTATTCTATTCTTAAGAAGCAGTGTCAGGTTTGAGCTTTACTGATTTCTAAACCGTCGCACCTATGTCTGCTCGAGAGTCTCTCAGTGATCTCCATACTGAGCCGAAAACGAAAAACTTTGAAGCAGTGGGACCTGTGCTGGTGCCTGCCGCTGTGTTCTGCCAAGTGCTGCCACCTGTAGATGCTGTGCTGAGTGGAGACGCCACGCTTTGCGGTTCTTAGAGCTTCTAGGTGCTTTCTATGTTTTGATGTAAAATGCATCTCTTATTGATTGCATCTTTTCCAAGCCATTCCACCCGTGGGAGTTTCCAAAGCCTGTTCATCGTGTGTAAGAGCTACTGATGTGAAGGAAGCGTGTACACAGTGTGACCAGTTTGTCTGCCAGAACTGCAGCAGGCTCTGCAGCTGCTGCAACACAGTTACCTGTTCTTTGTGCTCCACTGTTGAGTAAGTGCTTCTTGAATTTTTAAATTTATTTTGATTATATATGACATGAAAATCAGTTGTAGCCTATGAAGACCAAAGATACGTAGTTCATCCACGTAAAGGACATGAACTCATGCAGCTTTAGCTGAAGTAAAGCTGTCTGAAACGTGGAAAATAAAATGCCTATGTGAAGCAGTCTAATCAATTTTAGCACAGGTTTTGTTGGGGTTCTCATTTAAATCTTCTAGGAGGCCAAAATCCTCTTGCTTTCCCACCAGCAATGTAATAAGCTGCCCAGTGCTGAATGATAGGGAGAAGTACTGAGTGTGCTGTGTGGGAGTCCTGTGGCTACAGCTGATAATGGAATGGGATGGTATTCTTGTTACGTTCCAGAAACAGTAGACACACTGTCTTTTTTTTTTTTTTTTTTTTTCTACCTAGCTATGGTGATCTGGGAGAGCAAGTTCTCTGCAATGGTTGTTCAATATTTCAAATCTGAAACCTGTTGAAACAACCTTTAAGGCTAAGATACAGTCATAAGTTTCATGAGGCCTTCTCCTTACAGCTGGTCAATTAATCCTTTTAGCATGTGAATTAATTATGGAATTCATATGTTTTATATCTTTATATTGTACTTTTTAATATTGTAGTTAAATAAACATTTATATTTTGAGGCTTCCTAGATTCTTTTGAGTCTCCTTTCTCCTTTTCCCTAGTTGTGCTTATCTGTAAGGGGCCACTTTATGCACTTACCTCATGTTCCTTATGTAGTACAGAATTCAGAGCACTCATCCAGTGTCTCCACTCCATTTGTTGCTCACGTTAGGACACAATTCTGTGGGATCAGAATAGAACTCAGTTGCTTGCTGAGGCTTTCAGGTGAGTGTAAATCTGTTCTGGACACACAGCATTTCCTTTGGTATCTAACTAGGAAAATTGGCCAGACCTGAAGGATTTTCCAAGTAGAGAATTGGATGATTTCCGTTTTTGTTGTTGTTGTTTTGGTTTGGTTTTTTTTTGACTGTCACAAGCATTTTGGGATTACCATCAGCTTGAATGGTTTTAATTTTTTAAATTTAATCCTGCATACCCCCTCAAAAGCAGCTGGTGAGGTGGTCTGTAAAATGCTCAGCCCCCAAGTGTTACACATCTGTAAAACTGTCTCATTCCTCATTTCCTTTTAATGCTGCTGCAGAGGCCGTTTTGCTCAGTCTTGTTTGTGCAGTATGAGTCAGACTATCCTTAGGTACAACTGGAAAGCCCCTCAAAGTAATTATTTTCCTGGTTTTGCTATGGTTTAGCAACAAACCAGACTTGTAACCTTGTAAGCCAATGGTATGGAAGACAAAACTATACAGTTGTCTTTGTCCTGGGGAGATGATGTAAGTGGCTGACTTCAGACTGGAGGAAAAAAGGAACAGATTTGAGCACAAAAAGCAATTGTCACTCTATTGTGTCACTGTCACTCAAGCTGATGCTCTTGCTCAAATCATTTGCCCTGAATTCCCAAAGCAAATTTTACTGCTGATGCTTCTCAACTGTGATTAGGATGTTTTGTGTGGAGTCACTTTTTTTTTAACCTTTTCCCCTCTACTGTAGCCATCTCTATTTGAAGAGATGGAAAGACCTTTGCAATGACACTTACCAGACTGACTTCTCTTGCAGGGCCATGTTCAGTGACATGCTGTTGACACTGTACTGGGTATTTTCACCTTTCAGAATGCTCTGCAGCACACCACTCAGAACAGTGCATGCTGCAGCAGAGTGGAGGGTGGTGGCAGTTGCCAATAGCTGTACTTCAGAGCTGCATGGCCCCAGTGAGGGGCAAGGTGATGCTTCTGTGTAACTGTGTGGAGACATTGAAATCATTTGTGCTCTTCAGGGTACCCTGGAGGGGTGGGAGATCACTTTGCTAGTGCCTGCTAGCCTAGTCTGTCTGAGTGATCTGGTTTGTTTCCTTGTCCTGCATGCTTTGTAGCCAGTGAAAATAGAGTTTACTCATTCTTGAGTCTTGATTTTGAGCAACTAGAAAATGTACTTTGTCCTCACCCCTGAAACTAAATTGAAGTTGGTCAGATGAGCTAGTACTGGAATTACCAGTGTGTGCAGGAATTCCACTATGTTACTGTCTTCAAAACTGGGATTGTCAGGCAGATCTCTGGTGCAGTTTCCAGCTGTTAGGTATTACAGGGCAGATAAAAATGCTGTTCCTGTGGTAGTAATCTTAAAAAACAAAGCTGGATTTTTGGAATGGGAAGAATCTGTGGGTTATTACATTTAAATGTTCTTTTAGGGAAATAATTTTAAAACTTGGCTTTGTTTCACTTGAAGCTTTAAGCAGTGAACAAAGATGTTTTTCAGTCAAGCATATTTTTTTAACTGAAACCTTGAAGTATGTCTGCTTTTTCTCCTTTTCTCCTGAGGGTGAGAGACTGAAAATACTGTTTTGCCTCTGTGTTCCCAGAGAGGTGAGACATGTTGTTTACAAAAGATTTGTGTTTCAGAGTAGTTGATAGATGCTTTTTTAGGGCTCATTTAGCCACTGCTATATTTCACAGAAATACATTTTCTATTCAGTGCAAAGTGTCAAAAATAAAGATTGCTCGGTGTTCAGAGGGAAGAAGATCCTCTGAGGAGCCAGTGTGTTGATGGGTGAAAATACCCTGCAGCAGTCATTTTACAGATGGATGAGAAACTTCTGCTCCTGTGTGTTGTTGCTGGTGAGAATTCTCAAAGAGAATTAGGTATAAAAGGAAGTCAACTGATCTGATCAGGTTAAAATGTCCTTTATCCTAATATGTGAGTAAATACCAGAAATGTGTGGGTTCAGAGATACCAGACACTCCTTTAAGGACACTCTAAGGTGGTAAATTAACTTTAGTCTCTAATATCTACAACCTGCACTAGAACAACACCACACAGCGTTACAACAAACTTCAGTAAAAAGCTAAATACACTTCAGTTCTCTATTCATCCACTAAGAGCATCCCTTGTAGCAGTGCTGTGCTCTGAGGGTGTGCTATCACAGCTGGTGGTTACAGAGACCCACAGTCCTGTGTGTACAGCCCTAACTGCTGTGCTCTGCAGATGGGTCAGGAGCCTGTTTGCTCTCCAGGAGACAAGTGAGCAGTTCCACACGTGGTGCAGACAATGTAAACAGATCAATGTAGCTGAGAACACAGCTGACCAGTGCCACTGCGTGACTGGTACCCTTGGTGTTTGATACAGCCAGTACCTGAGCCCCTTCCCCTTCCTGGGCTCAGCTGCTGTCACATGCAGTGATAGATGAATTGGGCAAGAGCTGAATGCCCCTCCCACATCAGAGGGGTGGGGCTGGCTGGGCTTCTCCCTTGATAGATATTCTAGGCTTTTGTAATTTTGTTATGTTTTTTTGTTTGGTTTTTCCTTCAGCAAAAGCTTTGTTTGGAATCAAATGATTGTAGTTTACAGTTTTATTACAAATTTCTAATTCTTGTGGTTGTGATTTCCATTAAGACCTAGTGATAGCAGTTATATTACTTATATAAACGTTTTTTATACATACATATATATA
>VYZU01044419.1:14678-25786 GCA_013401355.1 Ceyx cyanopectus
TTTTTTCTTTCTTTGTAGTCCATCCTTGTCATTACATTAACCTGCATCTGGGAATGCTGCTACAGATTTTCCAGCTTGGGATATTGTTTATTGTCATTCAGATGATATATCTTTGGATTGTATAGTACTTTTATCTTTGAGTCATGCATGCTATAGGCTCATGTTTACATTATAAAGCTGAGATTAATTCATCTAGCACAGTAATTGTGATATTTAAAGGCACCATGCTCCGTTATTACAAGCTAAAAAACCTGTAATTTTTATTGTTAGCCAGAATTTTGTCCTGTGACATTGTTTAAACAATTTTCATATCTGTTGGCATGTTATTTTAGAAGAAAGAGTGAGAAGAACAGCATAAGATATTCAATTATATGTGGCAATCTTCTTATCGACTTTGATTTTTGGGCCAAAGATTGGGATGGCATGTATTCCTGTTTTGACAGATCGCATTATTACGTGACCTTGTGGAGGAATAACTTGACTTGTGAGATGTTTCAATTATCCTGGTGTATAGAAACCTGGAGTTTACCTGTTAACATATCTCCACATTAACTATTGCAACTTGAATTACTCAAAAACAAGACAGACTTTTTAATGGTTTAAGACATTCTTGTAAGGAATTTGTTTTGTAATTGGTCCCTTCCCAATGAAGAGCAGATCAAGGATGAGTGTAATGGTGCAATCACTCAGCCCACTAGTACTCCAGCACTTAACAGTAATGATTTCCATGGAGCTACTCTTTTATGACATAGCAACATGTGTTACAAAGCAAGGCTCTAGTATGTTGATCAGTTGGTTTAGGGTTCCTGTTGATCATGGGTTATTATGAAAAGCAAGGCAATGGACTGTAGTGCAAGCAGACCTTTAGTATTGATCAAGACTGTTATCTTTCTTAAGGGTATCATTGCAGGAAGGTACAGTACAATGCAATTCAATACAAATAAGTGGTTAAAGAAGACTGTGACTGATCTATTTGTAGATATAAATGAATTGATTTCACATGAACATAGAGCTAACTGCTTCAGTCTTCTTACACAGCCCATGTTGCCTGGAGAAAGCCATACTAATACTCAATTGTGAGTAGCCTTTCAACAGCTAAAGGATTATTTATGTGATATACATACTGAGCACATACACTTCATCCTGGTAAAAACTGTTTAACTGCCACACTCTAAGATTACTCAGGTCTAAATCATGTTAACTCCAAATGCTCAGCAGTTATGCTCATTGAGGGGACATGCTGCTTTCCAAAATGTCTATATGCATGTCCATATATAGCCTGTATATTAGACTTAGAAAAATACGTGCTAGTGTCCTCCTCTTTGCTGAATAGGAAAGAATGTGAGAAATGTGAGATCAATATGAAGAAATGAAGCAGTAAGTTTGGTTAGGCTTGAACCAAAATTGGGTCTTTGGGTTAGAAGTTAAATGTGAATGGTATGAAGCAATGTCAGAACCAGTCTGGGCTTTCAAAGAAGGTCAGCAGTGTAGTGTACTATCCTGTGACTTTACCTTTCAAGAAGATGAAATTCAAGAGTCTTCTCAGAACTCTGTATGATAATACTTTACAACAGTATAGTATTGGGCAAGAGGGACCAAGCCCTTGCAAATAATGACATAGCAGAATTGTAGTATTACCAGTTTCTGTGAGTCTCCAAAGATGTTTATTTACATCTGTATCTCATTAATGTATTCTTAAAGAGCATAGTATGTTAGGGAAGTGATCATGAAATAGGTAAGAAGGCACCCAATGTCTCATGTAAGAAAGGATTTCAACCCCTTGAAACAAAGTACTATTGTAGTAGCCCTGAGATGATTTGTGCAACTTTTTATTTTCTTCTTAAATTTGGACAGATTATATGGGGTTTTTTTGTTTGGTTTTGTTGTTGTTTTTTTTTACCTTATTCTTCAGTTTTATTACCTGTTTTGAAGAGTATATTCTGTTCTGAAAAAAAATTATCTTCAGTAAAAGGAAACTCCTGCTTGTCCTAATGAATCAGTTCCTGGTAAAGTTATGGGGGAAAAGCTAAAGCTGAGTGGAATGTTCATTTCTAAAAAGTGAACCTTGAAAGGAAGCTTTCAGTTACTCAAGAGAAAGGTGCTTTGAGCATGTATCGATAATACCAAGGCATTTCTAGAACAATTTTGAGAAACGTATTTAACAGAATGTCTGGACAGACACTGAACTTTAAAAAGATGCTATATGTATAATCTTTTAAAAGCAACATTTGATAGAGGAAGAAATATAAAAGAGCAAATCTAACGTATGGTTGGATGGTTAGCACTTACTGCAAGGCAGTTTGTACTGTAATGTTCCTTACTGCAAGACTTCAAAGTCTTAGAGCACTAAGGATTGAAAGCCTTTGAGGACTATAGACTATGCCAATCCTTTTTCATACTAAACAGCAAGCTTTTTTATTTTCACATATAAATTAGAACTGATCAGTCTCTGGCAGGAATTCATACTGATTTTTTTGTGCCATTGGCCATGCCACTCTTCCTTTCTTTGCCCCACCTGGACCTGATCCAAACTATATTGAGTTCAAGGAGATACTTTTTCCCAGGTCCCTACTTTTCAGTTGAGTTTGCCAGAAACTCATTCTCATCCTTGCTGTTGTAGAGGGTCCCCACTTGTTGCTTTGCCTGTGTGGAAACCATCCTGTGTAACTGCTGAGCATGGGAAACATGAGATTGCTTTGATGTTAAATCAGAGAGGAATTAATTCTTCCTGCTTTTGATATTACTTGGTTTTCCTGTGCTGCAGAGCGAAATAAGGATGTATGCCATTTCTTGGTTCAATAGTGTGACAATATTTCTTTATCTGACTGAAGGCTTGTTGTGTGTGTCATGTCCTCGCATCTCCATTTACATTAACATACTTAAAGAAGTAGTTTGTCCTATTGTCTAGTAGTTTTTATCTGCTTCTAAAAAATGCTAAGTGGAGATCATTAGGTACATTGGGTCTTCTGCAGTTGAGAACCATTGTGAAAGAAAAATATTAGTTTAATGTATTGGCTTTGCCATAGTTAAAGAATCTTGTTGGCTAAGAAATATGAGAACATAAATGGCATGATCTTAGCAACAGCAAGCATTAAAGTGATGTCTCATTAAAATAGTATTTGTTAAATCATCTAACCTACCCAATAACATTTTATAAGAGTAAGGAATGGAACATAATCACTGTTCTCCTTATTGAAAATAGTTCTAAAGGAGATATTCTGATCTTACTGTATTTTAAATTAATTTGTATCAAACTCAAAGCATGCTCCAAAATGTGACCATGTTCTTGCTTTAAATTTAAGATTTAACTAATCGTGCCTCATTTTACTTTGGTGGTTACAATTTTACTTCAAGTCTTACAGCTGTAGTTATATTTTACAACACAAACTAATAACGGTTCCTTTTTTTTCTCTTTGAGATATGCACAGGCAATCTCGCACATTTTTCTGACTTGCTTTTCTGGCATTCATCAGTCAGCTTAAGAGTAAAATTAAAATACTTTACTACTGTGAAGTTGAGGTTTTTTTATGTGAGAAACAAGTGACGCTGAAGATTGGCCCAATTTTCAAAAAAAGCAAATTGTCCAAGTGCATCTGATCTGTTGACATCTTCTAAGTAGGAAGGATATTTTTCCAGTTATATGTAATTGGTCATTTTAAAGCATTCCTGTGCTAAATAGATAATCTATATATTTTGATGACCTAAACATCCAGGTTTTTTCTGAGATGGCTTAGGTAACTACTTCATCTGACTAGATAGATCACATCTGTTTATGCTGTGATCCCAACCAGGTCACTTGGTGTGCAAATTCTGATACTATGCTGTTTGCAATTTCAGTAAGATTTTGATGTATATAAGCTGTGAAGGAGGTGTGACTAGTACTTCACAGTTAAAATAAAGAAATACATATGATTAAGAATCTTAGAATTGATCTTGGAAAGGTACGAGTGTGTATTCCTGTTATATTTAAACAGTAACTCACGGAGTTACCACTCTAAGTATGGGCTGACTTAAATCAGTCATCTCCTAGTTCTGTTTCACCCAGAGCTTTTGAAAAAGCTACTGCAAAACTCAGAGAAGTGCAGAGGTCAAATAGCTCTCTGGGACTTTCAAAGACTGAGAGTAATGGAAAACACTAAAAATGTAGTTTTTAGAAACTAGTTTTTAGATGATGATACATCCCTTGTTTCACTATTAAAACACACCCCAGTTTCCTACAGTAAAATGTAGGAAAAAAAAAAAAGTACAAAAACAACTTCCAAAAGAAAAAAAAACCAAACAAAACCTCGCCAAAACCAAAACAATCCAAACCAACTACCAGCAAATCTTTGACCATACATAAGTTACACGTGACAGACGTTTTTATTCTTTTACTCTTGGTTCTCTAAATCTCCTGCCTAAGTATGTTTGAACCTTCATGCTGTTGGTATCCTAGCTATGTATTGTTCTTATCCACAGTATAGCTCTGCATTAGAGTTACTTGGACTGTAAAATCTCTTTAAGACATTTTAGTGTATTTTAATGTCTACATTTAATTTTTTTTCCAGTTATCATTTATTTTATTGTGCAAATTTTTCTTCTTATTTGTTACTAGCTCAATCTATCCAGATGTACAGCATTTGGTGGTGTTTTTTCCTTTTTTTCTATTCTTGCTTTCAGCAAATTTTTTCCTTCCTAAAGTGTATGTATATAAAATATTTATCCACTCCTTCCTTGTATACTTCAAGTTACTGCACTACTCAGACTTTTTTTCAAGTATTCATGAAGTTGCATCATATTCAAATCTAAGGTAGCATTTTTAAAATGCAACCCCAAACCTATAACCCCTTTGAATCCTCACCTGACTTTCAGTGCATAATTCCTAGTGTAAAGGCTGCATCCAGCTGTCTGTCTAATTTGCACACACAATTATTTCAACTGCCTAAAGAGAAGTGGGTAACTGCACAAGCAGGTGAATGCAATTTGTCATTTGCATTTGTAACTACCTCATTTGCACATCCAGCCATTGCAGCTCTGCATTCTAGCTAGTTTAAAAATGCCTGGTGCAATGCTATTCCCTTACTTCGTGCATTCAGACAACACTTTTGTCTATTACAGTGATAAAATAGTTTTGAAGAGATCGTGGTGTTTAGTGGTTAGGGCACACTGCTCTGACCTGTCAGGATAATCCTGAAATGCATGGTGACAGAAGCAGGAAGGAAGATCTCTGATGAGGAAGACATTTTATCCTTTTTGAGCCTCTGAGATACTCCCAGCCTGGTGTGAGAAGGCTGTACTGCTTAAGCTCATATGATAGAGATGTATTTGTGCTAAGCAGGAGCTCAGAGGCTGTGAGTGAACATTGGCATGATATGTGTTGGTTCTTATCACACCTAGAATGCAGTCCTCTCTCTAGCTAAGCCAAAGCATATTCAGAGAAATAGCTTCTTTTTAGCCTGCTGTGGAACTGAACAAGGGTTTGTATTTGCCTAATATTGAATGTAGAATCTCAGTTCATGCACATTTTCATATGCTGTCAGGATCTGAAATTTTATTGGTTTCTGCTAGCATGAAATAATCCAAAATCTAGGTCAAGTTTATTCTCTGTAAGTCCCTCAAGTATTGTTTTTCTACAGGTTGAAATTGCATTCAGGCTTTTATACATTAGTTGAATTATCACAATTAGTGGGAATTTCAAATGCAAAATAGTATCTTTACTAAACTTTCTAGGCCTTTCTCTGCAATATCACTGTCTGGAATCCCAAATCTTGCAGATGAAGTGCAATATATTTTCAGAGATAATAAATCAGGCGAAGGAAGATGATCATTAAATACATTAAAATGCATTAATTTTACCTAAATGGAAACCATTAGATTAAATGAAGCAGCTACAATATAACATCCTGATTACTCTAGAAACTTTATTTATATCATAACTGTACTGATGTTGTGCAAATCCAGTGATTAAAGATAAAATAATGCATCTCATTCTTCTCCCTCTGCCTCCCTTTCTTTAAGAATTTTCAATTTCAGTTCCTATATGGCTTAATAGACAGTTACCTCAATAAAGGCACTTCCTAATGTTCTGTACCAATCCACACTTTGTTGTGGTACAGCATGAAACCGTATCTCAGTGTGGCGTGTTTGGAGAAATCACAATGTTTAAATAATGAGTGAAATGAAGCATAAAAATCTTTTGTAACTAAAATGGACATACTGAGAAGAATGAAGCCTCAGCTCTCATTATTACTTTGGTATTTCTGAGGCTGACACTCATACATCACACCCATCACAAAGCTGTGTTCCCAAACCTCATGCAAATTTTGCATTAGTTATTTGTTACATATTTCTCTAATGTTCCATTTTTTTCCCCCCCTCTATTTGTCTTTGAACAAAATTTGGTCTTAATGCCCTGTTTCATGAAGTTTTGTTAAAAATAGAAATAATTCTATTTCTGTTGAAATCTCATAGTGAACTATGATTTTTCTTCTCATCTCAGTGGTATCATATTTGCTGTATAAATTCTGGATTGTGAATTTTGCTGTGCTTGTTATGTAATGTATATAGTGTCGCACAGTTTTCTCAGAAAATTAAAAGGTCAAGTTTCCTGCAGAAATTACTTAATCTTTTTATTTTAATGGGTTTTTTTCATTGGAGACTTGTCAGTCACTTGCATCCTGATACGACTGAAAGAAGAATTTCAGCTTTTGATTTTCACATTCAAAGCTACTGTCTATAAACATAGTGTCCATCACTGTATTTTAATTTAGTATTCCTTCTGACTTCTGTGCTGCTCTTTCACATACCCTTCCTCTATCTGCATGCACACAGACACTGTATTAGAGCTTTTAGGGAATTAGAACGCAACAACGGCATGCAGTAATAGCTTCCTAATGGAGTAACTAATGGCTATTATTCTGTAATTCATCATATATTTGGAAGCCCAATTCTGATTGATTTTAAAATAATTAAATAACAATGACATGTCTTTTACCTGTCCTTTCACCGGTATTTGTAATTTGTCAATACAATATTACAATTTGTAATGGGCAAGTGTTTAAAAACCAGATTTTGCCAGTTGGCATATGCAATATGAGCCACATCACCATATGTGCCCTAAATGCAGAATGCACTGTGCAATTTGAGAAGGAAAATGGTAAGGGAGGAAGAAGATTAGAGATCAGTGGCCCAAGGATGCTTTTAGTTGCAGTGGACTAAACTGACGTCAGTGGAAGCTGCCAGCGTCTTAGTTGTTCTCATCATCTTAGCAGTATTCATCTGCAGACGAAATTAGAAACATATTCCACACAGTGAGAGTGTGTATTCTGTGCTTTGTTGTGAGAGGAAGGGAATGTGAGAAATTCAGGTAGAGCAGAGAAAAAAGGTTTAAACCTTTTACAGAAATTTAGATAAAAAGACAAGAGGACTTGAATTTACCAAGACACAAGAATAAAAAGAGACCAGAGGCTTCTCTGTAAAAAAAAAAAAAAGGGTTAGCCAAACTTCCTTCGTATGTCACCACAGAATTAGCGTTGTCTACTCTGATTTTGAATTAATACATCTTTTATGTAGAAAACAAGATGAAACTCTTGGCCATTTGCTGAGAGTTCAGAGAATGCTATTAGCAAAAGACAAAAGCTTTAAAATTGTTTTGTTTTTCCCTGTCAGTCTGCAGGCAAAAAGTTTGACTCTGTTCAACTCTGCAGGGGTCTGTGGAAGTACCAGGTATGTTTTTCTCTCTGTGATTTCAGTGAATGCATTAGAGGCAGCAGTGAGTGTGGGCAGTATGGCAGAGCTCACACTGTGACTTCCCTTGTCCTGTTTTGGACTTGTTTTGCAATGTGCACTGATGGGCTGTTGCTGCAGTGATCCAGTGCAGAGCTGCTGGGAGGACTATGTGATACAATTCTATTATTTTAGTTGTTATTAGCATCCTGAGAAGTTTTCATTAAAAGAATAATAACAATAATAATAACACCATATTTCTGATCCTATCTGAATCACAGTAGTGTGTTCACAGTGTGAACTGATGCAGTCTATCCAGTAGGCAGCCTCTGATAAAGAAGATATACACAATGAACTGTGCTCTTTGGCAGGACCATGTGATTTATTATGGTGGGGTTCAATACATAACAGATTATTGGAAAATCTCTGCATAATAATATCACACTGACTGGACCCCAATTTAATCCTTTTTAGAGTTCTCTCCAATGCTGTCTGCTGATGCTAGGGTTTGGTTGTTAGTTTGGTTTTTTTTTTGTGATCAATTACACACTTTTCCCAAGAGCAGCTATTAATGAAGTTCAGTATTTTTTATCACTGCTGAACTTCCAACCATGTTTCTACCAGAATATAAAGGCTGCTGTAGCACTGTCGATTTGCTTATATCCTTCCAGCCCCACTTAGATAAAAGTAATTTGTCTGTAGAGTAAGTATATCTAATAATTTTTGTATTTCGGTAAACTTTAGAATCATATCTATTAAACAGTGCTGGTAGAACAAATAGTATCAGAGTTAAAGTCTGGTCTTATTAGATAATTTTTTGTAGCATTTTCTTCCTTTGCTGACAAGGAACAGTTGTACCACTGTAACTGTCAGGGCATCCTCCCCTGGCCTGTACAGCCACTGCCACCAGACCATCCCTGGCAGCATGTGCAGCTCCCTCACTGACCTTGCACTCAACATGTTACCTCCCTTGTGCTTGACCCACCCAGGCTGCCAGTGAGCCTGTTGTCATGGGGCTGTTGGTATGGGTCTGGCCATGCTCTGTGCTGGATGATGCTGGATAAGTGTGCAAAGGGAGGTATAAGGACACAGGATTGACATTTGGAGTCTGTCTGAGATCAGAGGCAGGAAGATCAGCTTGTTTCACAGAAATATTCTACCATTTTTTACTGGTGTTACAAGCGTATGGAAGCAAGTAGAAGTTTTCTCAGTAGAAAGAAATATTTAAACCAAAGCTGAAAGGCAGAAATTGTTCCTGCAACTGTTAAAAGAAACACAGACATAAGGCAAAACCAAATAAACCTTAAAAGCATAGTCAGAAGGTCTGGACAGTGTTTTGCTGACAGTGCAGCAAAAAGTATGTGATTTTCAGAAGAGCAAATTTTAGGAAACTTTTCAAGAAAGTAAAAACTTTCATAGAAAGCTTAAATTATGTCTCATCTGATTATTTCAGATAAAAACTTGTGAAAAATTTTAGAAGCTTAATACTTTTATTTCTTATATTTGGGAAAAACAAGTTGGATGCTGTCTGGTGAGGTTGTTACTTTTATGTCGAAAGAGCAGGCTCTCCTCTACCAGCTTCATTTCAGTCTTTGGGAAGTCAAGGCCTGGAAGATAAGGCCTTTTTACTGTTTAGGGTTTTTTTTCCCCCTGACAGCTTAAGTTGTAAAACTTGCAGCAATATGCTAGCAGTCACAGGGAAATTATTTTCTTATTGCTCTGTAGTTTAGGCTTATACTAGATGTAAGTAACTGCATTGTCACTCTGATTTGATTACTGCAGCAAATAGGCAAAACTGGTAGTACAAGATGGAGGGGCTGGGCTTCACCTGGAAGTGCTGCTGGCACAGAGCCGCCAGTTCTTGGCTCTTTACAGGGGATTAGAACAGATATTCAGCCTTCTCAGGTTGAACAAAGATCCCAAATGACTCTCTTGTTCAGTCTTACCTTACAATGCATAATGTGCATTAAAGGGAATGTTTGTATATTCTGAAAGGTTTTTGATATAGTTGGTGTTTGGATCCTTACTGAAGAGCGTTGGCTCCCTTCTTTTTTCCAAGTACAACAAGCAGCTGCTGGCAGTGCAAGTAGTAGCCTGCAGACTGTATTTCTAATGCATTGTTCAGACAACTTTATTTCATACATGATTTCTTAGTCACAGCTGTATAATCATATATCACATCTACAAACCATAGCATGGCATTAAGGATGTATTCTGAATACACACTAAATATAGGAAAATCAAAACAAAGAAAACTGTATTTTTTACTGCAGTTTTCCAGAGCCAATGCTCAGTTCTTCAAAAAGCAACATGCTTTCCTAACAACTGCAGATCATTTATCAAGCAAAAATCTACCTGTATAAATTCATTGTAGATTTGATTTTCTTGGGTAATATTGTGAGCTAAATATATAACCAGAAAAAAAAAAAAAGGTTACGTTCCTACATTTAAAAAAAGTCACAATGTCAGTTCTATTTTTCCTCAAAATATTTCTTAGGACAAACCAGATGGAAAATGGACTTCTTCATTTTTAGAAACCAGGATTTAGGCACCAGCAATTAGCACTAGATATTCNAAAACAACCCTGTCATAAATCAAGAGAAAGCAAGAGAAGAGCATAAGACACATAGAAACAAAACCATGCATCTGAGCTACAACTGTCTGAACAAGCAGCACTATTTTAATATTGATAGCAGTAATATTTTTTTATCCTTTTTCTGCATAGGCTTCTGGAAAGAAATGGCATTTAACCAGCCTGTTAGAAATGCTCTGGTTTAGTGACTGAGGTGTGCTATAATGCTTCTGATGTATATCATTTATCTATTCAATATGTGCTAAAGGAAGCTTCAGACAGACTTATGTATTGTTCATTAGAATCAGTTATTTTTGTAATTGAGTAGACAAAGCTGACATACAGCACTGCTTTTATGATAGTTATTCACTGGGGAAGACCTCCCACAATGTGGACTGGATCACAGAAGCTGTTTCTTAGGCAGCTGCAAGTGGGTTCACTTGTAAGAACAGAAAAACCCACAGACCTGACACAGGGAAGTCCAGAGAAAAAGCTATAGACAAGACTACTAATTTTCTTTGTAGGATTGCTTGTTGAATTTATGCCTGGACATGACCATTTTTTATTCCAGGCCATTAGCCACAAAGATGGAGATTATAGATTTGAAGTAATGTGTAAGCAAGTGACATAGATCATAATGTGTTTAGAGTGGGCAGTCTGGACCATCTGTATTACTTATCTCCCCTCTTTTTTTTAAAACCAGTTATGGCTTTTTTTTGGCATTTGTGAGCATTTTGGAGTTATGGATTGTTCTTCAGAAAAAAAGGGCCATTCACTATCCAAAGGAACTAAAGCAGTAAAAAAAGGGTTTCTGTTATCATTCCCATGGGTG
>VYZU01044419.1:35487-58056 GCA_013401355.1 Ceyx cyanopectus
TTTTCTTTCTGTTTTTCTCTACCTTTGTCACAGTCACTAAATTTACAGGAGCTTAGTGCTTCTGGGTATGGTGTGATGATTACCAGTGTTCCAAGATGAGTGATTCCTAAATTTAGTTGTTTGGTTTGGTTTTTTTTTTACTCTGTCTAAAGCAAATACATTTTTGTAATGAACATTTTACCAAGAAGAATCAGTTCTTTGAGTTGAATATTTACGGAGGAAGAAGGGTGCAGAAGAAAAGAAAATTAAAAAATAACTATGGAGAGCACTGATATCTTTAAAGGTGGGGGGTTTAAAATGCTTTTAAGCTGTTTTGGTTTTGCTTGGGGTTTTTTTTAAGCTTTTTTAATCTATTCACTCAGTCCCTAGAAGTTTCAGGTCTGCATTAGAAGCATTAGAAATAGTTACTGCACAAAATCAACTCCTGTAATAGCAGTATTAAATAGTGATAATCCCAACAGCAATTATGAATGTTTTCAAAGATTTATCTGTAACCCTCACTGTAAATTGTGCTGGGTTATGCCTTATACAGATGCTGTCAGCCCAAAAGCAATATTTAAAAATTAAATTTTTAATCTGTTAGAATTGCATTTTCTGTATAGCTTCGTGTTTCTTCACTCATATTCTTATCTTTATTAAAGAGAAAAATTACTTCTCGAATGATAGATAAAAGCACAGCTGCACTTGTTTGGTTTTGCCTTTCAAACAGATAAAGGATGAGATGTAAAACTGCCTCAGTGACCTGCCTGAATTCTAGTTAATTAGCTGAGGTGGAAGAGAGAGTGGTTAATGGCACAGAGATACAATGGGAAGGAAAAACACTGACAAGTTACCATAAGTCTGGCAACATTCAGGGTATAATGTTGCGGTAGTATTGGGAATGAATACAAGGAAGTTGGAATTTTGAGATTATACCAATATTTATGGATGAAGGAAGATGTGTATGTGCACTATGTTTACTGAGTGTTCAGTGACTGGGAAGAGAGCTAATGGGAGCTGATATTCTGGAAGAGCTGAGAGTAGCATACTTAAAGAGGACATTTGTAACCTAAAAATAGTCTTGTATCTGCAGCCTCTTAAGAATAGCTTTCATTCATTCCTGTCATAGTCCCTCCCTTTTCCTTTAATATTGTTGAAAGTTGGAGAAGGAAGACTAAAAATACTGTGGCCAGTGACTTGTCCAGTGAAAGGTGAAATTCAACCAGTTGATACTGAAAGCCTGGGAGAATATAGATGGGAGATATTTAGATTGGTCTTTGAACTGTAGCTAATATGTTATACTCAGGCTAAATACCTCATTGGTTTCAAAAAGGTGTTGCAACTTCAATATAGCAGCAATTACTTAGAAAAAATAGACAGAGATGACCAGGCTTTATTGAAATCACTTTCAGGATTATGAAAAGCCAAGGAAAATTAGAGACTGTTTTCTACTGACAAATTAAAGTTATGGAAAATTGAAAGGCAATTTGACCCTAGTATCATGCTCAGACACAGGCTGATCTTTCGAGGTCCNAATTTGGTCAAGAATTATGTTTATGTTTAAATAAGCAGCAGTTCTATAGTCTATACAGTAATAAACATCAGTTTGTACAGAAGACTGTGTACAGATCTGTAGTGCTTCTCACTGACTCTAAGTACTTAGTTCCATGAGTGTTCCTTCTGTGCTAGCTCTTGATAAAGGTCAGATTAATTGAAAAAAATGAAATGGTTTCTCTTGAGTATTACAAGATGAATGTAATTCACAGTGGGAATGTATTTTCTATTTCAGAATTGTCTTTTTATTTTATTTTTTCCTAAAAGAAAATTCACCCAAGTGTCATATAGGTTCTAGGGGTGAATATTAATCAGTTGTAAAATAGAAATCGCTATTTTTCCTGTATCACTAGCAAAATATTCCTTCCTTCTACCTCTGTTCCCAGTAAACATTCTGGCTGGCAATATAAATAAAATGATTCTTGCTTTGGAAGTTATGTTCTACACTAGCAGAGTGGAATTCAGTCAGCTTTTTCCTTCATGTTGTCAGACTTTGAACCCCACTCATTCATGCATTGCCATAGTGCATATAGAGTGATGAAGCCTCAAATGATTGTTCAGACCACAGTCCAAATATCATCTAAATGGGCGGATGATACTGGATAGCTGAACATTCAGGAAGTAAAAACAACAATGGAAATAGTGAAAAAAAAAATTATTTTTTGTTGTTTTGGCACATTGGATTTTTTTATTTGGTTGGCTGCAGTTTGTTTGGTTTTGCTTGTTGGGTTTTTTTAAATAAATAGGGGAACTGAGACACACAGTGTCATGAAGTAACAGCCAAGACAAGCCAAGAAATAAAAAGAGCAGAAGGCAAATGAAAAAAGTCAGATTGACCTGCATTGTCTTATTACTTTTATTTCTCTCACTTTTGTCTTTTCTTTTTTTTTTTCTTTCTGTTTTTCTCTACCTTTGTCACAGTCACTAAATTTACAGGAGCTTAGTGCTTCTGGGTATGGTGTGATGATTACCAGTGTTCCAAGATGAGTGATTCCTAAATTTAGTTGTTTGGTTTGGTTTTTTTTTTACTCTGTCTAAAGCAAATACATTTTTGTAATGAACATTTTACCAAGAAGAATCAGTTCTTTGAGTTGAATATTTACGGAGGAAGAAGGGTGCAGAAGAAAAGAAAATTAAAAAATAACTATGGAGAGCACTGATATCTTTAAAGGTGGGGGGTTTAAAATGCTTTTAAGCTGTTTTGGTTTTGCTTGGGGTTTTTTTTAAGCTTTTTTAATCTATTCACTCAGTCCCTAGAAGTTTCAGGTCTGCATTAGAAGCATTAGAAATAGTTACTGCACAAAATCAACTCCTGTAATAGCAGTATTAAATAGTGATAATCCCAACAGCAATTATGAATGTTTTCAAAGATTTATCTGTAACCCTCACTGTAAATTGTGCTGGGTTATGCCTTATACAGATGCTGTCAGCCCAAAAGCAATATTTAAAAATTAAATTTTTAATCTGTTAGAATTGCATTTTCTGTATAGCTTCGTGTTTCTTCACTCATATTCTTATCTTTATTAAAGAGAAAAATTACTTCTCGAATGATAGATAAAAGCACAGCTGCACTTGTTTGGTTTTGCCTTTCAAACAGATAAAGGATGAGATGTAAAACTGCCTCAGTGACCTGCCTGAATTCTAGTTAATTAGCTGAGGTGGAAGAGAGAGTGGTTAATGGCACAGAGATACAATGGGAAGGAAAAACACTGACAAGTTACCATAAGTCTGGCAACATTCAGGGTATAATGTTGCGGTAGTATTGGGAATGAATACAAGGAAGTTGGAATTTTGAGATTATACCAATATTTATGGATGAAGGAAGATGTGTATGTGCACTATGTTTACTGAGTGTTCAGTGACTGGGAAGAGAGCTAATGGGAGCTGATATTCTGGAAGAGCTGAGAGTAGCATACTTAAAGAGGACATTTGTAACCTAAAAATTGTCTTGTATCTGCAGCCTCTTAAGAATAGCTTTCATTCATTCCTGTCATAGTCCCTCCCTTTTCCTTTAATATTGTTGAAAGTTGGAGAAGGAAGACTAAAAATACTGTGGCCAGTGACTTGTCCAGTGAAAGGTGAAATTCAACCAGTTGATACTGNGCTAATCTGGAGAATGACGTCCCTGTCTTGTGCTTCCATGCCCAGAAACTTGCTGTCTGTGTGGTGTAAAATTGCAGCAATTACTTAGAAAAAATAGACAGAGATGACCAGGCTTTATTGAAATCACTTTCAGGATTATGAAAAGCCAAGGAAAATTAGAGACTGTTTTCTACTGACAAATTAAAGTTATGGAAAATTGAAAGGCAATTTGACCCTAGTATCATGCTCAGACACAGGCTGATCTTTCGAGGTCCATTCCAATACCTATCATTTTGTGATCCTGTGTGATCCACTATTGCAGTGTGATTCAATTCGTATGCACAGTGATACACAGGTTAGCCAAGATTTTATCCATACACTAGTTAATCCAGCATGTCTGCAAATGAGACAGTGTACCAGAGACCAACAGGGGTTTTGGCATGCTGGTATATTATTTCTGGAATTGTGAGATTGGTAATTATTGCAGATAGAATCAAATACTGGGGAAAAAAAAAAGAATGCAGTTCCAAATGCCATTTAAAGAATGAAAGGGTGAAACCTAGTGCCTATTTGCTTTGCAGTACATTAGGACAAGAGCTGCATACGGTTACTGTAGAATAGCTGATGTTCTGCAGTCTTGTACTTACTTTATATTAGTACCTTTTAGTCTCAGTTCTTATAGGATGTGAGATGTCTTTTAAAGTCAGCACAGAGATCTCAGCAGTTTCAGCATTACCACTTCGTGAATGTTACTACTGAAAATTATAGTATTCAAGAAGGAGTTCGGTTTTGTGATCGCTTCTCTTACAAATGCCAAATGCTCTGTGACCAACTTCGATGTTTTGCTAATACTGTCAAAATTAAATTTATAACTAAAAGGAAAGCAACCAACTTTATTCAGATGGATCTGGCTATTTTTAAATGTCTGGACTAGTAAGTGGAAAATGCTGTTTAGTGTTTTAACATAGACAAATGTGAAATAATCAATGCGTAGGCAATGAACCAAAGTAAAGAGTGTACATTCAATGGAACAACTATGCACCATAATGACAGGGAAAGGATTTAAATGTTATTATAAACAAATCCATGAAGATATTAGCATGGCTGTGTGCATGGAAAAAAAGCCAACATGAAATGAGGCTGCACAAATTAACAGAATACAAATGAAACAAAGAAATATTGATAGGGTACAGAGCTGTGTTATTGCTTTATTTCAAACAGAATTGCAAGTCTATTTTTAAAGTTGAGTATCATGGTTATAAACGTGTTTTGTATCTTAAGAGTTATATTAACATTTGGATTTCTAAAATGAGGTTCTAATTTTTAAACCCTGGTGAACAATATTTCTCCTATAATTTCTATTAACTACCTGTATTTTAGAGAGCTCCTTCAGTGTACACATCACAGTAATCGTATGTACAAAAGAGCAATTACATATTTAACTGTCTTCTTGGAGGTACATTTACAATAAGTGGACCCATGCCACTTGAATAATTGTTTATACAAGTAATGGTTGAACACACTTGTGGAAATCTGGGACTTTTTAAAGCCTGCTACGGTACTTTGGCCTGGCGTTAATACGCAACCTGTGAATGGTTTTCATATCTTTGCTTTTGTAGTTCAGAATTTGGTACCTCAAATGGTTAATTGTAGTTGAATGTTTACANTCTAGTTAATTAGCTGAGGTGGAAGAGAGAGTGGTTAATGGCACAGAGATACAATGGGAAGGAAAAACACTGACAAGTTACCATAAGTCTGGCAACATTCAGGGTATAATGTTGCGGTAGTATTGGGAATGAATACAAGGAAGTTGGAATTTTGAGATTATACCAATATTTATGGATGAAGGAAGATGTGTATGTGCACTATGTTTACTGAGTGTTCAGTGACTGGGAAGAGAGCTAATGGGAGCTGATATTCTGGAAGAGCTGAGAGTAGCATACTTAAAGAGGACATTTGTAACCTAAAAATTGTCTTGTATCTGCAGCCTCTTAAGAATAGCTTTCATTCATTCCTGTCATAGTCCCTCCCTTTTCCTTTAATATTGTTGAAAGTTGGAGAAGGAAGACTAAAAATACTGTGGCCAGTGACTTGTCCAGTGAAAGGTGAAATTCAACCAGTTGATACTGAAAGCCTGGGAGAATATAGATGGGAGATATTTAGATTGGTCTTTGAACTGTAGCTAATATGTTATACTCAGGCTAAATACCTCATTGGTTTCAAAAAGGTGTTGCAACTTCAATATAGCAGCAATTACTTAGAAAAAATAGACAGAGATGACCAGGCTTTATTGAAATCACTTTCAGGATTATGAAAAGCCAAGGAAAATTAGAGACTGTTTTCTACTGACAAATTAAAGTTATGGAAAATTGAAAGGCAATTTGACCCTAGTATCATGCTCAGACACAGGCTGATCTTTCGAGGTCCATTCCAATACCTATCATTTTGTGATCCTGTGTGATCCACTATTGCAGTGTGATTCAATTCGTATGCACAGTGATACACAGGTTAGCCAAGATTTTATCCATACACTAGTTAATCCAGCATGTCTGCAAATGAGACAGTGTACCAGAGACCAACAGGGGTTTTGGCATGCTGGTATATTATTTCTGGAATTGTGAGATTGGTAATTATTGCAGATAGAATCAAATACTGGGGAAAAAAAAAAGAATGCAGTTCCAAATGCCATTTAAAGAATGAAAGGGTGAAACCTAGTGCCTATTTGCTTTGCAGTACATTAGGACAAGAGCTGCATACGGTTACTGTAGAATAGCTGATGTTCTGCAGTCTTGTACTTACTTTATATTAGTACCTTTTAGTCTCAGTTCTTATAGGATGTGAGATGTCTTTTAAAGTCAGCACAGAGATCTCAGCAGTTTCAGCATTACCACTTCGTGAATGTTACTACTGAAAATTATAGTATTCAAGAAGGAGTTCGGTTTTGTGATCGCTTCTCTTACAAATGCCAAATGCTCTGTGACCAACTTCGATGTTTTGCTAATACTGTCAAAATTAAATTTATAACTAAAAGGAAAGCAACCAACTTTATTCAGATGGATCTGGCTATTTTTAAATGTCTGGACTAGTAAGTGGAAAATGCTGTTTAGTGTTTTAACATAGACAAATGTGAAATAATCAATGCGTAGGCAATGAACCAAAGTAAAGAGTGTACATTCAATGGAACAACTATGCACCATAATGACAGGGAAAGGATTTAAATGTTATTATAAACAAATCCATGAAGATATTAGCATGGCTGTGTGCATGGAAAAAAAGCCAACATGAAATGAGGCTGCACAAATTAACAGAATACAAATGAAACAAAGAAATATTGATAGGGTACAGAGCTGTGTTATTGCTTTATTTCAAACAGAATTGGAAGTCTATTTTTAAAGTTGAGTATCATGGTTATAAACGTGTTTTGTATCTTAACAGTTATATTAACATTTGGATTTCTAAAATGAGATTCTAATTTTTAAACCCTGGTGAACAATATTTCTCCTATAATTTCTATTAACTACCTGTATTTTAGAGAGCTCCTTCAGTGTACACATCACAGTAATCGTATGTACAAAAGAGCAATTACATATTTAACTGTCTTCTTGGAGGTACATTTACAATAAGTGGACCCATGCCACTTGAATAATTGTTTATACAAGTAATGGTTGAACACACTTGTGGAAATCTGGGACTTTTTAAAGCCTGCTACGGTACTTTGGCCTGGCGTTAATACGCAACCTGTGAATGGTTTTCATATCTTTGCTTTTGTAGTTCAGAATTTGGTACCTCAAATGGTTAATTGTAGTTGAATGTTTACATCATGCTTATAGTACTGACTCACAGGAGACAGCTTTACAAGTAAGTGAAAATACTTATTCATCTTTTAGGCCCTACTTCTGTCACTATCAAATAAACACCAGTATTTTTATAGTAGGTTTTTGGCTTATTAGAATGTGACAAGTAGTGGAGATCTGTGTTGTCATAGAATCATAAAATGGTATATGTTAGCAGGGACCTTAAAGATCATNAGTATTGGGAATGAATACAAGGAAGTTGGAATTTTGAGATTATACCAATATTTATGGATGAAGGAAGATGTGTATGTGCACTATGTTTACTGAGTGTTCAGTGACTGGGAAGAGAGCTAATGGGAGCTGATATTCTGGAAGAGCTGAGAGTAGCATACTTAAAGAGGACATTTGTAACCTAAAAATTGTCTTGTATCTGCAGCCTCTTAAGAATAGCTTTCATTCATTCCTGTCATAGTCCCTCCCTTTTCCTTTAATATTGTTGAAAGTTGGAGAAGGAAGACTAAAAATACTGTGGCCAGTGACTTGTCCAGTGAAAGGTGAAATTCAACCAGTTGATACTGAAAGCCTGGGAGAATATAGATGGGAGATATTTAGATTGGTCTTTGAACTGTAGCTAATATGTTATACTCAGGCTAAATACCTCATTGGTTTCAAAAAGGTGTTGCAACTTCAATATAGCAGCAATTACTTAGAAAAAATAGACAGAGATGACCAGGCTTTATTGAAATCACTTTCAGGATTATGAAAAGCCAAGGAAAATTAGAGACTGTTTTCTACTGACAAATTAAAGTTATGGAAAATTGAAAGGCAATTTGACCCTAGTATCATGCTCAGACACAGGCTGATCTTTCGAGGTCCATTCCAATACCTATCATTTTGTGATCCTGTGTGATCCACTATTGCAGTGTGATTCAATTCGTATGCACAGTGATACACAGGTTAGCCAAGATTTTATCCATACACTAGTTAATCCAGCATGTCTGCAAATGAGACAGTGTACCAGAGACCAACAGGGGTTTTGGCATGCTGGTATATTATTTCTGGAATTGTGAGATTGGTAATTATTGCAGATAGAATCAAATACTGGGGAAAAAAAAAAGAATGCAGTTCCAAATGCCATTTAAAGAATGAAAGGGTGAAACCTAGTGCCTATTTGCTTTGCAGTACATTAGGACAAGAGCTGCATACGGTTACTGTAGAATAGCTGATGTTCTGCAGTCTTGTACTTACTTTATATTAGTACCTTTTAGTCTCAGTTCTTATAGGATGTGAGATGTCTTTTAAAGTCAGCACAGAGATCTCAGCAGTTTCAGCATTACCACTTCGTGAATGTTACTACTGAAAATTATAGTATTCAAGAAGGAGTTCGGTTTTGTGATCGCTTCTCTTACAAATGCCAAATGCTCTGTGACCAACTTCGATGTTTTGCTAATACTGTCAAAATTAAATTTATAACTAAAAGGAAAGCAACCAACTTTATTCAGATGGATCTGGCTATTTTTAAATGTCTGGACTAGTAAGTGGAAAATGCTGTTTAGTGTTTTAACATAGACAAATGTGAAATAATCAATGCGTAGGCAATGAACCAAAGTAAAGAGTGTACATTCAATGGAACAACTATGCACCATAATGACAGGGAAAGGATTTAAATGTTATTATAAACAAATCCATGAAGATATTAGCATGGCTGTGTGCATGGAAAAAAAGCCAACATGAAATGAGGCTGCACAAATTAACAGAATACAAATGAAACAAAGAAATATTGATAGGGTACAGAGCTGTGTTATTGCTTTATTTCAAACAGAATTGNTTTTCAGCTAGAGGAGATGATTGTGGTTGACTGCAAACCAGCAGCTGGAGTGCTTGCAGTATTTGGTAGGGGTGGGATTCACAAAAATAGTGGCTATATTTAAAAATTTGGGTTTATGAATCTGAAAGTGGCTGCTAGGCTGGCAACTCAGCCACATTTACAAACTGTGGAGGAGCTCATTAACTGCATGTAGCAGCAGATTCATTATTTGCAAGTAGTTACACATGTGCAGGGCCTGGCATCACCCTTTCCACTAGCACTTTCTCAGCCCAGCAGTTTGGGAGCCATCCATGGGATACACTTCCCAGGCTGGAATTCCAGTTGTAGTTGTGCATCTGTAAGGGCAACCCCTCCTGTGCAGCCTCAGCACTGGAAGCATCTCCTCTTCTCCTGCCTTTGACACAGGTTCACTTAAAGGACCATTACAACTGAGGCATTCACTGCCTTCACAGATTCACAGATATTAGGGGTTAGCAGGGACCTTAAAGATCATATAGTTCCAACTCCCCTGACATGGGCAGGCTCCCACTAGACCACATTGCTCAGAACCGCATCCAACCTGGCCTTGAACACTGCCAGGCCTGAAGCATCCACAACTCTGGGCAACCTGTGCCACAATCTCACCACTCTTATAGTAAACAACTTCTTCTTAGTGTCTAATCTAAATTTACCCTGCTCTAATTTAAAACCATTGCCCCTCATCCTTTCACTACATGCCCTTATAAAAAGTCACTCCAGTGCTTTTCTTCTACTTTCTGCTAGGGCTGAAATTAATATAATAGATCCCAACTATCAGTATTTCAAGGAGAGAGAAAAATGAGAGGAAGGAGGAGAGAAAAGAAGAGGCAGACCAGGACAGCTTTCAAGATTTCAGGTCTACCCTACCAGGAGTTTTCAGATGATAAGTCCAGTGTCCTGTCACTGTCTACTTTAAATCATAATTTGTGATAGTGACAACCATTATATACTGAGACAAACATAATTCAAATTAAGTATAAAAATTCTTTAAGATGAAACTTTCAAAGCAGACATTTAAAGAACCCACCTTTTCAGTTGTTTTGAATTCATAGCATCTAACTTAGCTTATTTTTCAATCAACTTCCCACCTTTCACTTTAAGGTACCTTTATTCTAGTAAAAAAATAATGCCTAAACAGCTGTAATTTACTGAATGACACAATTTCAAACACCAATTTTTCCACATCAGCTGCAGTTCAGCATAATTTTCCCATGTGTTGATCTCCAGAGGTTATTTTTAGAGGCTCCTTAGAGAATGAGGAGAGATTGTTTGAACATGTTATGGGATGCTCACCACAAACCAGTCTGTTCATTTTAGTGCAATGAGGTGCTTTGCTCTCAAAAAGGCAAGGTTCTGTAAAGGGAGTGAAGAAGAGCCTGAAATAGTGAAGTTCTCTGCAATTTAGGATCCTACCACGCAAAGATTTGTACTGACTGGATGTACTTCCTGAGAGCAGCAGGATTACTCCTGAGATGCAAGTTTGATCATGTGAATAAGAAGTTGTGACAGAAATGCAATGTTGCTAATTTTGAATAGGCAAGGCATGAATAGTGTAGATGTTAGCTGAGGTGATTAATCAGAAATTCCTTTATTGAAAATGTCCCCTGACCATCTGATCTACAGAGAGACCAAGAAAATGGCTCTTCCTACTTGGGTTATCATTTCACTCTGTCCTATCATCTCTGTAGCCCTTTGAGGTTGTTAGCCTCCTTATGCTGTAGTATTACCCCAGTAAGGCATTTTCACTAAGAAAATGCAGTCCTGCCATGAACCTCTGTAAGTATTTGTGGAAAACAAAACCATAGAAAGAAGTGTTAGAACCTTGATAAAGAATATCTTAATTTGATATTTCTCTTCTTCACCATGGTTTTCAACTATCTTTTTTTCAATGTGTTCTAAAAGAAGTATCACATAGTATGTTGTATGAATTGTGTAGACTCATATAATAGAGAATTTAAAGTATTTTAATTGAGGACCTGTAGGAAGTGATAAGGATTTCCATCTTGTGGACTTTTCTCATTTTCTTTTTCTTGTCTCCTCATTTTATTACCTTGTGGTCTATTTCTTGCATAGTTTACATAAATCTGGAAGTAACACTGTTCTTAAATGCCAGGTAGTATTTCTTACTATTTTTTAAAACATATGCAAAAACAAGGGAATGACTTTAATGAAGTTTTCATTCTGTATTTACTAATAACCATTTACATTAAATAATTATGTGTTGTGTATTATCTTTTCTATTCAGAACTATTTAATAAATCTTGAAAATGGGGAGTACATGTCATCCAAAAGCATGGTTGCTAATCACCTTGCAGAATCAGATCATTGGAAACAATAGGAAAAGGTGTTCTTTGAATATTCAGCAGTTATTTTTGTCTTTCTTTCTGCATCATAGGACTTCTCATAACTCTAGTATCTGTGCACCCTTTAAATAAAAACAAGCAGCAACCCAGCTACTGTTGACTTTTCTTGGTGACATCTCTTACTTTTGAGTACAAAGGCTCTGATTGGATAGATATTCTGGTTTTATTTCTTTTAATTGTTATTCATGTTGTCTGTCCCTTCATATTTATGCTGTATACATAAAATAATATGATTCTCAATGTATTTCAAAACTCAGAGCTGTTTGAAATATCCATGTTATAATTTTCCTTTTTAAAAGAGGTGGCAGTAAATGCTTAAATGTACTCTTGCAATAGTTACAGTAATTAACCATTTAAATTCACACCATTAATTATTTTATATTTGTTTGCCGGCACTGTCAAGGTCATGCTGTCAGAAGCCAAAAGCAAACCTCATGAAAAAAAAAAACCAAAACCAAAAACATGTCAAAGATTATTTTGGTGTGTGCCAGATAACTGGGTGTGTTGCAAGTGACAACTAGCTTATGTACAAGTCATGCAGACCAAAAGCAAGGCAAACATGTAGGGGGAGCTCAAGGAAATTCAGTGTCACCATCTAGGATATGATAAAGTAACTTCTTCCACTGAAACATATTAAGTAAACAATTGAATTATGTCTTTTCTCACTTTGCCTTTCAGTTCAACTTAGACTTCAAATATACATGAGGAAAATATGGTTCACTTGTCCTAAATAGTTCCTGGGGTGCTTAGAAATCAGACCCAGCAGAATTGGAATTTTGATTGTGCGCTAGCGTGCTGGATCATTCCCTTGAAGAAGCACAGAACTGCTTTTCCTGGGATCCAAGGTTTATGTGAAGTTTTAAGGATGATAAGGGAGTGTTATGCCCTTGTCACTGCATAATTAGGTAATAGAAAAAGAAGGTATGTGAACTGCAGGTTGGGCCAGAGACTTGCTAGCTCCCTGAGGTGCTTAAAATAATAAAATTTCTCACTACCATGTTATAATAAATAACAATAAGGGTCTTAGATCTACCCCATGCTAAAATCCATTCTTTACAATAAGCATAAAAGGTGAGGAAATCATGAATATGGAAGCATTGTGTAATGTAATAACCTCTGTGTTATCTGGTATTAACCAGTATTCTATTCAGTGGCACTAAATGGAAGTCACAGGGAATCTGAGAGCCTTGGCTAAATTACTGTCATCTGGCTTCCATGTGGTCAACCCTCCAGTCTTGTTGATTTTTCCCTAGCTGAAGTTCCTGGGCCTAAAATAACATTCTTTATCCCCCCATCATATCCCTAACTCATTTTACTGTAAAACATTCCTTCAGCCTGGCCCCAGAGTGATTGAAGTGATCTGCCAAAGTTTTTCACCCCCATTCTCGCTTCTTTGCATAGCATATTCTACTAGAGGGATGTAAAAATAGTGACTATAAGTCAGGCTGCAGTAGGTAATTCAGCCTTGTGCTATTGGTATGTGGGAACTGAAAACAACCTAATTGAGGAATGTAAAATCACCTGAGGTAATGTCTCCTGATAGTAGAATAAAAATGTGGTGATAAAATTGGTCTTCAGATAGAATAATATTAATAATTTTCAAGACTATTACATCCAGTTTAAGCTTAAATGAACCCTGCATTGCTCTCCTGCAAAGCACAAAGCAAGGAGATTGCTGACTTTCAGTAAACTCAGTGATTTAAAAAAAAAAAATGTAGTCATGGATCTTTCATTAGCATTCCCACACTGAAAATATGGAGGTAAAAGTGGGGTTTTATTTATTAACTTTTATTTAGAACAAGATATCTACATTAAATACCTTTAGAACCATCACCTCCTGTACTGAAAACTTCCTATTCTCAGTTAGAAAAGTGGAAAGGAGCCTGCTCTGTGTTACAGAATTAGTCTATATACCTATTAGTAAAATACGAATGCTTCCTGAGAAGTCTGTAACATTCCATTCTCTCAATCTTAGCTGAGCCTAAGCAGGCTGGGTATTTACTACTTCTGTCTCCTTTAAGCAGTTGCTTATAGAAGCAGCTCTGGTCTACATCAAAGAGCAGGAACTTCAGCATGTGATAATAAATAAATAATTCAGCACTAATGAACACCAATGCTGATTGACTGGCGTCTCTTTCTCTTACCCCAAACTAGTTGATGCAAAGCCATGGCTGTGAAGTTGATTCATTAGCTGTTCTGGTGACAAAAGTCAGGAGCAGAAAATAATGGATCAGCTGCACTTTTCCCAGTAGGTTTAGAAATGCAACGTTAAGGTTTTTTTCTCTCCTTGTTCTTTTCCTAAGCTGCCATTTTTGTGAGACGATACCAATATTTTTATTTTCATGGATAACAAGTTTGGTTTTTTTTTTCCTGTAAAGCTCGTGTTTGATGATGATTATATTAAAAGGCAATTCTGAGTTTGTGATTTTATTTTTTTTTCTTTAAAGAGTCTATTTTTTAAGATTTTGTTTGAAGTATATTTAAGGGGTAATCCAATGCTGTGTCCATCTGGTATTTTGTGGGTTGGATGGATGACTCCTGAGGAAAGAATCCATCAAGCTGCCAAAGTATTTTGGAGATTTTCTTGGTAGACAATATGTACTCGACAAATAAACAGCATAAGATGATCCTTTGTGTCATTCTAGAAACTGGGATCGTGGCTTTATACTAGCTCAAAATAAATTCCTGACACCATGAATATAAATTAAAAAAAAAATTATACTAACTTAAAATGAGCCATTGATTTCAATTTCTGGTGTTACAACCCTGTTATACTGATTATTTTCCCACCAAACCTGGAAAAAAATGATTGTGTTTTCAGACATAGCCATAAGGTAAATCTTGATGAATATTTACAGACATCAAAGAACTCTGCATCCAGTAAGTTTAGGGTTGTGAACCTCAATTTAAAGGTAGGAAAGCTGAAGAGCAAATTTTATTAAATAACTTACCAAGGAGGCATGGAAAATTTGGTGGCAAGAGATGGATTACAACTTCTCATGCCAAGTCATGAGTTTAGTGTTTGTTCCAAAAGAATACAGCTCCTGTAGTTCTTCCCTTACCAGAAAAGATATTAAACTAGTATCTTGGAGAAAAATAAATAAATTGCTCTTTAAATAAATGCCTCTAGCTCCTTGTTGCTCATATCAATGTTATTAACAAAGAGATTGATAGTTCCAACTTCCCAAAGAAATCATAATAAACAAAATCTGACATAATGTCAGTTCACAGTGTTCTGTACAACATGTGATGTGAGCAGGAAGAAGATTGGTTGCTCTGATATCTGGATGTTTGTAAGGTCTTTAATCAAGACATTCTTCCAACTCGTAATTCAACACCACAGAGTGAAATACAGTAGGAAATTGAAACTGATTGATAAAATATGGATTTCCTCCCTTAGAAGAAAGCTAAGCATACTTACGGGGAAAAAACAAAACAAAACCAGAGCATCACTAGTTCAAATGAAAAATATGCTGACACGTTTCTTCCACGGGAAAAAAAAAAAGATAAAAGCTACAGGAAAGAGTAGGTGACAATAATTAGTTTGTTGTTTTAAATTAGGAGGTCTCTTGGGCCAGATGTTAGTTGTCAGGGAGTGATGCCCCCTCCTGAGACATGTAATGAAAGTGAGATAGCCAGCGGCCTTGGGAAAAAAACAACTCTCTGTTTTGAGATGTCATTTTATTACAATGCTCTTGCCTTTTGCCTGAAGCATCTTGTGACTGGGGATAGAAAGAAAAAAAGAAGAGAAAGAGAGCATGCAGGGATTGATAGAAGGGATGTAGGCAGAATTTGTATTCAATCATTGTCTGGTCAGCAGAGCATGCATGCTTCTAATTAGCATAAGGAGGAAGGCAAGAAACCTGTCTCTGCCACCAGAGACAGAGCAGACAGGCACAATCTCAGAGCTGTCCGGAAGAGCTGCCACAAATGTCTGCAGCTCATTGCAATGCAGGTGACAGAATTTTGAGAAAGATATCAGCAGAATTATCCATATTTTCTCTGCCATTCACTGTCTGCTCTTATTAAGCAAACAAAGAGTCCAAGGTGCTTTCTGAATTTTGGAGCCCTAAATACAGAAGCCACAGCCCTGCAAATTTCTCTCCAGGGCCAGCTGCTGTCAGCCATTGTGGGCACCAGCCTGAGCTTACCAGATGCAAGCTTGCTGAGACAGGACAACTCTGCAGCTGGGGTGCTGCTCAGGGACAGTGAGGAACATTTATTTGAGCATTTGAGGTGGCAGGCTCACCTTTCCAGTGCTCATGCTGGTGCTAGGCAAGACCTCAGTGGCCATTTTGTGCCCTGTCAAAGTTGAGTGGCGTCCTCCTAAGCACAATGTGGTGAACAGGGCAAAACAGCAAAAGCATCATGGCACAATGTGGTAGGGGAGCCTAACTGTACCCCAAACTCTCAATTAGTAGCTTATTTGAAGGACATTCATTATATTCTATGTGGTTTGTATCAATATTTGACATTAATCCATGTCAGTACTATAAATTTTACTTCAAAGGTGACATAGTTCGTACTCTACTACTTAACTCTTACAGCACACACGAGCATAACAAAAATAGCCTAAATAAAATCATTTCACTTGCAGAAGATCAAAACTAATTTTTATCACCAACCACATTTATATAATTTATATTTCACTTTTATTCATGTATCTACATTTTATTTCTGCAATAGAATAAGGACAAATATTAACCTCATTTTGTATGAGGAATAATACATTTCCTAGCATTCGTATGCACTTCTGCTAACCTATTAAAAATAATTTTATGCCTTGTGAGGTACAGAAATAAAGGAATATGATAGAAATATGATACAGAAGTTTTGCGAAAGTTCTGTCACTCAATATTATTTTTCCAGACAAGTATTTCAGAGCTAATTAACTTTGAAACAGCATTTGCATTTACTTTATCTCAGTGGGGTGAAAGACTGAATTGTTTTTTATTTATTCTTGTTTATAGAATGATTTAAAAATAAATATTTTTTTTTAAAATTACTTATTTAAGGTGCCCACATGATGCATATTTAGTATCCGCTCTAAAAGGTGTGCTAGCGGCATTCTGCATTTTAACAGCTACTAACAGGTTTAATAAAATGCAGTTTACATTTGTGACTTCCCAGCACAATAACTGTATTGTATCAGATGATGCAGCTTCTTACTTTTAATGAAATGACAGTATAAAAGACATAAATACCTTAATCTCATTCCCTGGTTAGAATTTCAGCACACAGGAGTAAAAGAAGAAATGTTACAGCAGATTATGGCACTTCCAATCTCTCAACTGGCTTCTGGTGGTGTTATGAGATCCTTTTCATACCCACCTGCTGTCCGATAGTCATGAGATTTTTCCATTAATTATGTAAGATTACTTCAAATTTACCTAATTGTCTTCCGGGAATTTATCCTGACTACACTTTGCATAGAAGATGTCTAGCACTCTGCAGGTTTAATCCCAGGGTTTGCAGATTTCAAAGATCCAGATAAATTAATTAACTATTGCTATTCCTATTTCGCTATAATATATAAAAGCTAGGCATTAGAGTGTACCTTCCAGATATATTCAACATAGTCAAACCTCGCAGTTTGCATTTCATTGTCAGTATATTTACAAAGTTGATAACTGTTTTAATCTCTCAAACACACTACTATTGAATAAACTAAACCTGGTTTTGTCATTTTGTGGGGGTGAACTTATAGGCTTTTTTTTGTTTGTTTGTTTTTATTTTAAAATTAGGTTTACAGAATGTTTATGGAGATACTGTATGGAGATAGTGTTAAGGTCAAAGTAATGTTTTAGGAAGTGCTCAAATAATTCAAAAACCTATATTTCATTCTAAAAATTGACTCTGACATTCATAGGACTCCTTGAAAATCCAGACTATTTTGAAAGCATATATATATATACATATATATATATGAATTGTACATATAAAATAAGAAACTTTGGAATCTCAGTTGAAAGTTATCAAGCAAGGTGCAGCCCTCATTAGAACAGGCTGAAAAGCACATGGACAAGTAGAACCAGGTATTTTAAGCACTACCACATACTTTTTATTACCCTCACACAGGTTTAAGCAGGAGGTATGAACTCAGACTTGAGTATATAGTCCATTATCTTCTAATGGTAACATTATCACCCTAATTCAGTGGGCCAGAATCTTGTTACTGTGTCAGCACAGTAGCAAACACATTGCTGAAGGCAGCGACTCCAAGACTTTATTTTTTACTGTTTAATTTACATTTGGGAATGAAGGGTTTCTTCAGGCATTCCTTAGTTTTTGGTGGTAGTACTGGTAGTGTCTGGAGACTTTAATCTGCTCAGATACTGTGATAAGATGGGTACACTCCTTAAGCTAAATGAACTACCATATTTTAGTCTTTCTCAATAGGAAATACATTAATTCCCCTGAAGACTGTAGTGTGGGAAAACATACAGCTAATAGGAGCAGTGTGAATATTCCCTTATCCAACAGTGGGACTTTCTTGTTTATGTTTTTTGGTGCTTACTTTATAAATACATAAAAGGCAATTAGGTTTTTAACATTTCTTGTAAAGGAATATCTTGCCTCAGTCATTGTCTAACTGTACGGTAAAAATGTCTTTTTTGCCTCCCCACCCCAGCCTTCTTTCTTCACTGTTTATATCCAGACAGAAATCCTGTCTCATTATTCTGCAACAGCTTGACTTCATGCCCATACCACATCCGTCTCATGTAGTGCTCAGTTTGTAGGCTGAAGTCAGCTTTCTTTCTCATTTTGACTTCCTTTTCCTCCTTTTATGTACTTGTTTTCAGAATGTGTCAGAGCAGAACACAGGTCGGAAGTTCTGTTTTGCAGTTAAAAGCAAAAACACACCTTAGAACACATGTTTATTCAGGTTTTCTATGTTTTACTGCTCTGTATTTTCTGGAAATGCACCTTGTCTGATGAAACTTTTACATTCCTTTGAAGAGTTTTGGATTTTTAGCTGAATTTTCGTGCCTTGCCTGTGCCTGTTCACTGAACTGGAGTTGTTATCAGCTTTTTCTTTTGTTTTTCTGTTTGGTATACTCCAAAATAGACTCTCTTTGGCTTAAATATCCCACCCACACAGACAACAGTAGCCTCTGCTAATTCTTGAATGGCTTTCATGTATCTTCTGTCTATTCAGTCCTGATCCTAGTTTAGTATATGCATTATGTTAAAAGGAGGAACAATGTTTATATTTAAGGGAGCAGGATCAGACTTTTCCAAAATCCTCAGTTATCAAAGGACCTAAAGTTATGGTACGTTTAGAGGCAATGTCATAAATAAGATACTACTATAAAATGTTTTCATTTACACAGTTTAAAAAGAGGGTAAGAGGTCTTTCAAAAGTCCCTAGTTTCCTTATTCTCATTTTCTTTTGGTGGGAGTTAGGTCTTTGGACAGTTTAAAAAAAAAAAGCACCTGTCTCTCTAAGTACAATTTCCTTTCTTCATGTTTCACATCCTTATTTTTGGTAGGACTTGCTGATAACTGGTCTAAGCATTATTGGATGAATTAATCTCATAATGAATTGTTTGTGCTTCTGTTTGTAACAGAAGTCATAGAAGATCTGTCGAATGAAGGAGAGGGACTCTATTCAAAAGCAGGAGTAACATAAGGGAGAGGGAACAGCCTGCAATAATCTCACCTCTGTGGGATTATTGGTACCGGACCTCTTTAGAGACCTGACCAGCTCAGCAGATTTCATACAAGCTCTATGTAAATACCTCCTTTTTGTGGGGTACTATGTGTCTCAATCCCTTTTCTCACTGTTCCTCTCAAGTACTTGGCGCAAGGGAACCTCTTTCTAGATGTCTCTTTACTCTTC
This sequence comes from Ceyx cyanopectus, assembly GCA_013401355.1. Taxonomy (NCBI): domain Eukaryota; kingdom Metazoa; phylum Chordata; class Aves; order Coraciiformes; family Alcedinidae; genus Ceyx; species Ceyx cyanopectus. The sequence goes on from VYZU01044419.1 coordinate 54,949, forward strand.
ACTAGTTTAGTGTTGCTGGTTGAATCAATGGGCTGAGGCCAGCTGTATGAGGTTTAATAAGGCCAAGTGCTGGGTCCTGCATTTCAGTCACAGCAACCCCAGGAAACGCTAAGGGTTTGGGGAAGAGTGGCTGGAAAGTTGCATGGCAGAAAAGGATGTGGAGTTGCTGATTGACACTTGGCTGAACAGGAGCCTGTGGTGTGCCCAGGTGGCCAAGATGGCCAATGGCATCCTGGCCTGTGTCAGAAATAGTGTGTCCAAAAGGGGAAGTGATCGTGTCCCTGTAGTCAGTACTGGTGAGGCCACACCTCAATTACTGTGTTCAGTTCTGGGACCATCACCTCAAAAAAGCATTGTGTTTCTGGAGTGAGTTCAGAGAAGGGCAACCAAGGTGGTGGAGGGTTTGGAGAACAAATCCTGTGAGGAGAGGCTGAGGAAAATGGGATTGTTTAGTTTGGATAAGAGGAGACTGAGGGGAGATTCATCAGTGTCTAAAACTGGCTGAAAATACATTGTCATGAGGTGGGTGCAGCCTCTTATCTCAAGTGAATAATGGCAGAACTAGAGGAAATGGCCTGACGTTGCACCAGGGAAGGTTTATATCAGATATTAGGAAGAATTTCTTTACTGAAAAAGTAGTCAGATGCTGGAATGGACTGCCCAGGGATGTGGTGGAGTCACCATCTCTGGAGGTATTGAAAAAAATGTGTAGATGAGACACTTCCAGGACATGCTCCAGTGGGTTGGTGAGGTGTTTGTTGTTGTTGTTGTTTTTTTGAAGTGGTTTTTTTTTTGGATGATTTGTTTTTTGGTTTGGTTTGGTTTGGTTTTGTTGACAGTTGGAATTGGTGATCTTAGAGTTCTTTTCCAACCATGACAATACTGTGATTCTGTGTGAAAGGTTGTGACTAGTTATGCCTATATCCAGGCCAGGTAGAAAAAATGTTGGTATCTTAGGGAACAAAACAAAATCCTATTGGTCTTTGAAAATAGAAGTTGGACCCACAGACAATATTTCATTGACTTTTTTGATAGCTTTTTTTGGAGTTCTATTTAGAAATCTGCAATTAATAGACATTTTATGAAAATGGCTAGGAGCCATCATGTCCTTTACAGATATGGTCACGTAAAATAAATAGAGCTTAATGGAACTGCAGTCTTTACTGCATGAAGATATTTTACCTGTGCATAAACTGTAAAGATCTAAAGAGGCTCAAAACTGTTTTGGTGACATTCTTCAAAGTGGTTTGGTTTGATAGACACATCACCCTGGTACTTCACTTAGAAATGACTCTCAGTTAAATACTGCAGCCTTACTCTTTGTACAGATTTTTCAGTCTATTTCAGGGGCTGCTTTCAGGTCTTAAGATATACTTCAGCTTCCTGATTGAAACAGGCCTCGGAGTGAGGGTGTAATAAAGAGAGAAAGGTTTGAGGCCACCTTGTCCAGTACATGTATGCTAGCATAGGTGAAAGTGCAATCTTACACCAAAGTGTGTTTGACAATGTTTTGAAGGCTGCGGCTGAAAGGCATTTTTTACAGGCTACCTATTTAGGTTTCTTTGTATCACAATTTTTATGTCCCTTTGCAGGAATATAAGAAATGTTAACAATTATTTTTTTTAACTTCCCAAAATAACTTTTTGTTCTATTGACCTGGTGAGAAACGCATTATTCCACATGGATCTTGTCTCCAGATGCAGTCCCCAGTTCAGGAACCATATATCCCAGTGCAAAGTATATACTTTGAAGAGAAGTACCTTATTAAGTAATTTGCTGAGGAGGGATGAAGTTAGGAATGTTTGTAATTGCTTTTCTGAACTGCTGCCATAGATCTTGGCTGGTGTACTTCATTCCATGCTAAACCTTCTGATTTCTCAGCATCTTACTGCTTCATCCCCATCCTGTCTCATCAGCTTCTCCTGTTAGGTTTTTCTGACTCAGGACTTGGCGGGGGAGAAGGATGAGGAAGGAAACTATATCCTTTCTTTGCTGTATGTTGCAATGACCATCTTGAGAGTTTCTAAGTTAAAGAAGTCTAAAGCCTATTCTCTTCCCATGAAGAGAAGCCATCAAGACATATTCGGTGAGATGGAGGGGTGATGTGACTACAACCTGATCTGTAGAGTTGAAAAAGCACTCAGGCCTGCTTGGCCTTAGCAAAGTAGGCACCTAGTTGAGAATTTTGAGAATTGGGGTCACTGTAACTGTTGTAGTATTCAAAAGTTAGCATGTGATCTTTCAAGCAGTAGGAAGGTATTTAATGCAGTATAAATAGGTATATAAAAAGCCCAAACAAACAGATACTCCACAAAAAACAACCACACACACTCAAAGACAAAACTGGCAAAACAACCACTTTTCGCCTAAGTAGCTTGCCAGAACTCAGAGGACGAAAGCAACAGGTCAGACAATTTCTTTGTAACCTGACCAGTCCTACTGAAAATTTAACTTCAGATGGACTATGATGCTTTGAAATATTTTCTTGTTGGAATAACATATAGCTAGATAGAATATCAGTGCAATCTCTAGATCAGCATATACACGTGTTCTGCATTGGAAGGAAGAAGATTTAAGACTTGCTTTTCTCTGTCTTCTCTTTAATTCTGTGATTCAGATTGTCCTTTACTCTTTCAGCAGAATGGGAGAGTAAGATATGTTTCAATAACCTGAGACATCCCTAATTATCTTGTGAAATCCTGGGAGAAGTGTGGAGAAACTGTAGATTTAAAGGGAGAGTTTCCTCTTTAGTATATGCTTGCTTTGATGTTAAATTAATGTTTGCTTTCAGATTGTGATGGCCATTGTATATTTAATGCAGAGGTTATACTTTTAGAACGTCAGGGCCCCCATATACTCTTATTGATAAGATGCTTGTGCTGATTTTGGTTGCAACAGAGTTAATTTTCTTTGTAGCAGTCAATAAGAGGCTATGTTTTGGATTTATGCTGAAAAGACTGTTGATAATTTAGGGATATTTTCATTGTTGCTGCACAGTGCTTACACAGAGTCCATAGGAGATAGGCATAGATATAATTGTATCATGAGATAGGAAGAAAAGTATATTCTTACTTTTTCAGTATCTTAAATGTCACAGTAGAGTGAAGA
>VYZU01044423.1:0-24867 GCA_013401355.1 Ceyx cyanopectus
TTTATTTTTTTTTAATAAAAAATCAACTAATTTAATTTAGCAATATGTAAATTTAGAGCTTGGTCTAATGGAAAAAAAAAGTAATTTATTTAGGAAATCACTAATGACTCAAAACTGTTTACATTCAGCATTTTTCAAAGGAACTTCAATCTGTTGAGGAAGGGTGGGTTTAATGACTTTATGAGGTGTTTGTAAGTGTTCATAAATCAAGTCAGATGGTACCAGAACAACCTCAACCACCAATTTGTTGCTGAATGAGGTTGAACCTGGGTTTGAAACTAGCAATTGATGTTTGGCTGGAACAACTGCTCACACAGACACACACACGTAAGCATATCTGGGAGAGTTTGCTCACTAGAGTAAAATCCAGGATTAGGCTTAAGGGTAAGGAATATTTGTGGGATCTCCAAGGATTATAAGAAACACAGCAAAATTTTATCAGTTAGCTTGTCTAACAATTTATTTGGTAGGAATTATCTCCATACCTGTCCTGTGGCAATATTCCTCCAGCCAAATGCACAACTGTGGGATAAATATCCATAAGACTTGTAGGTTCATCAATAACTGTGCCTGCAGGTAAAACTCCTGGCCACCTAAATACTCCTGGCACACGGATCCCTCCTTCCCAGCCTCCCATGCCTTTTCCACCTGCAGTGAAATGAATCAACATACCATGTACTGATTATTTGAGCAGCAACAATTTCTGGAACACAGTGAGAAAAAGAAGCAAATCAGGAAACAGTCTTATGGGGGTGGGAGGTGTGGGATGAGGAGAGGGGTGTGTGGAGAGAGAGCACTTTCACATTTTTACCAGTGCCTTTCTTGAGAACACTAAGTAATATAATAATATACAGACATCAAGCTAGACAATAACTTTGTCAAAGAGATATGTAATAGCACTTGGACTTTGCTGAAAGAAAAGGTGACTAATATTAAAGCACCTTTGTATGTCACCTATATTTCAAGCTAAAAATATGTATCATTTCAGTCTTAATAGCTTCAGTCAGGCAAAGTCATTATGCTTCTAACAATCATGTGAAGTCATAGTGTTATTCCTACCTTTATAAATACCATTCCAGCCACCTAACTGGGCAGATCCATCCCAAGCCTCCAAGTGTCCTCCATGATCAGAGGCAAAGTATGTGAATGTATGATTTTTCAAACCTTCTTTGTCAAGTGAGTCCAGAATTCTGCCTTAGATTTAAGAAGACAGCAAGTTTCCTATTAACCAATAAAAAGATAAAGCCACACTTGCAATGTTTCAATAATAATATTTTGCAATGCCCTATAAGAATTTTATAACAGCTTAGATTTCTGTAGGTATTTTGTTCTTATTAGTTACCCTTCTTTAAAATACGCAGATATGGCTGAAACAAATCCTTCATGAAGAATGCTTACCCACCATCCAGTCCATTTCTTCTACATTGTCTCCATATAAACCATGACGGCTCTTGCCAAGAAATTTTGCAGTGGTAAAGAGGGGGGTGTGAACATGTAAAAAGGAAATAAAGAGGAGGAATGGTCCATTCTTGTTTCTTAAAAACAAATGAAACATTAAAATAGTTATTGGCGTGTGTTTGGAATATATCGAAAGGTTTCATATTCATCCAGACACAGAACTGGGTTGAGATTGTACCCACAACTTGTGCATCTCCATTGACCACAGTTGACAATTTTCTTTTTGCTTTAAATATGGGCAAGAAAGACCCTTTTCAGACAGATTATTTTCAAATTCCAGTATGTAAACAGGCATAGCATTTGCACAGTGCTTAAATGAATCAGATGTCTAACTCTAATGCCTTTTTAATGAAATGTAACTGGATGTAGTCTCACAATTATTTTATTATTAATGTGGATTTTCTAAGATGGTAACTTTAGAATTTTCAGTATACTTGTTTTCTTAAACTTTAAGAAAAGAATGGTTGCTTTCCTTGTTCTACTGAATGACACCTGATGCACAACTTATAGAAGGCTGTGAAGGCAGAACTTGAATCTAAAAAATGAATTACCTTACTTGGCTTCCTTCTCAGCTGATAAAAACAGATTTAAAGTGTTTTGAGATTTTCACATGAAACACTTTAGTGATTCGTAAGCATTACACCTAGATGTTTTGTAGTGTTTATGAAAAAAAAGAAACACAAATGAGCCTTGTAGACTGAAGTGTAAAAATTAGCTGGTTAATTCTGAAGCAAATATATTAATTACAGATTACAGGGCATAGTGAGACAGTCGGGCATCCTTTAGTTAAAATCCCTCTAATTTACTGGAGCATCTAATGAGAGACAGTTGCAGTTAAAATTTAAGGTCATTTGGTTTCTAAATAGATTCAAAGCAGTTCTCATGATAAAATAAATTATAGTTACTGGAGAAAAATATTCTAAGTGTACAGAACATCCTGTCCCCTTTAAAGAAAACTACAGACAATCATTTACCTTTTGATAAATGACTCTGCCTCCTTCAGCATGAGGGAAGCAGTCCTCCCAAGCCTCATTGGCTGCTCAGTGACATCATGGTTCCTCATTAGCACACAGTTCCAATACTGCACAAAGCCACAACTGGAGTACCAATAAATGAAGAAAAGGCTACCCGTCAAAGTAAAACAGGCAATTATCTTCCAGCGGGTGGAAACCAAACCAGTGAGTTTTCCAGCAGTGACAGTGAGCACAGCAAAGATAAATATCTGACCGTAAAGCCACATAGCTTGAAGGACTACATCCAGCTCTGAGGGTTTGTTTTCTTGACAGCTATTTCGAAGTGTGAAAGGCATACCATAGAAGTAGTCAAAGCCATGACTGAGAGGATGGTGACAGTGATCATTGAAGGACTCACAGTTTACACCTTGATGCCACTTTCCTGAAAGTTTTCAAGCAAGAAAGAAATTAGAACATTAATGTGGACAACTCAAAAGGAGCCCGAGGTAGCATTGTTAGCATCTGTTTGGTTAAGTCACTCTGGTTTTCAACAGAGTATCCACACATTCTCTTCTGCATAAGGATGCTGGGTGAAATCAGTGACTGATCAAGTGAATGTCGTACTGTAGCTGGTGATCCCTAAATGGTCATGGGATAAATAGAGAAATTTGCAAGATGCTCAGCTACTGAGGTGATAAGGGTCACATAAGGATGATATTTCATTACTCTTCAATGAGCATCAGGATATAAAGGTAATATAACTCGATGGCCGCTTTTAATTCCCTTCCAAACTTTCAGTTCCCAACTTCAATTTTAACATAGATCAGATGACAGAAGAAGAAGATTTTACTCAGAAGACTGAGTAAAATTTTGGCCAGCGTTAACATACAAGCACAGCCCTACACCGTATGAAAAATATGTAAACCAACCTGTCACTCCATCCATTCCCAAAATAGAGCAAGTGGACAGAAACTGTCATCTAAGAAAATGTGCTGGATCAAAGGAACCTCAGATTTGCTGGGTTATGTGATTGCTAATTACAGACTCACCAAGGTAGACTACAGTTCATTAGCTCCAGCACCTGGAGATGACAATGCATTAGGCACAGCTGGCCCCAACACCCCTACCTTTAAGGGAAACAGTCCTTACCCTACCTACCCATTTATGTGAAGGGATCCATTTACAGAGTGCTTGTCACTTGACACTAATAAAAGTGAATGGAAGGGAAAAAGAGAGATTTTTGTCAGTTGATTTTAGAGATATTTGGTAAAAGAATGATGAATCTTGGAACTGTTGAGGTCTGACCTAAGTCACAGACAGAAAGGTGCTCTGGGGCAGTTTTCCCTTGACACATTTGCATCTTGGCTTCATCTGAGGAAACAGCTGACCATGTCATGATTCTTGGGAGCTAGAAAATGCTTATCTGTGAAACGCCTGTGCTTCATTACCTCCTCTGTGGGTATAAACTTTGTGCCTTTCTTTCCTTATTCTCTTTTGTTTCTCTAACAAAAATGGCAGATTAAATAAAGACATTGTTTTGTATGGAGCAATCTCTACATTAATAAAACTCTCACTGTGGACCAACCTTTTAAAAATCTTAGGCCAAGTAAAAGAAATGCTCACCCATTATAATAATGAGACAGATTTTTTTTTTTTTTTTCCTGTTTCAGGTGACCTTGTCTTAATAACATTGTCTTAAAACTCTTTAGATAGAGGTATTTTTAATCTCCTTACAAATAAGAGGGTTTTTCCCTCTCTCAGCCTTTTGGAGAGGATTCATATCTGTGACTAACAGGCTACTTTGGGCAAATACAATCCCTAAATTCCCTTCATATAACTAGTTCATTCTTCAGGATCATGCTAGAACATTTTCTCTTACCTATCAGTCCAGTGGTATAACCTTGTTGCTGCAGCAGCCTGGCAAATGTAGTTTCATTAGCAGGGAGCCCTCCTGACCCAGCATTCCACTGCAGTGCCCGGTACCTGTTGCTGGATGCCATCCCTGACAAAAACAGCTCTGGTCATTCCTGCAGGCCTTCCACCCTCTGCCAGTTGAGGCTGAGCTGCTTCTGCCAGTCTTGGATTCAGAATCTCAACCTGAAGCCAGCAGAGCTCCTCATAAGACAAAGCCACATATATCATGTAGGCAGTCACATCAAATTATCAATAGTGTGTTTCATGTACTTCAGGTAGTCCCGAGTTATATTTCAAAACAAATACTGCCTGGCACCAGATTTAACATCAAACTGAGACTAAATCAAAGGTGACAGTATATAGTGGGTTTTTTAGACTGGCTTTCTGAGTAACTTTGATAATTTAGTCTCTCTGCTCTTCATTTAAAGCAAGAGATAACCATTGCATTTCTTTACTTCAGAGGGATGTTTATCATGTTCTGTGAGAGTTCATCCAATGTACACACAGATTTTGCACTTTCACAGTAAGAATCTAATTTTCCAACATAATGCCTGGTGAGAGATGGATTTCTATAAAGTCCTCCAAAAGGTGCCTTAGATAGGCAGGGAATGGACCCAACACTCCACCAGTTTTGTGACTTTCTGCATTGTGTAGATAATGAACTTCTGTGATTCTGTGATTCTCCACTTCTCCTGGGAGCCCCATTTCAATCATCAAGAGGAATTCCATCAGTTTGCCCCAGGCTGCATTGCACAAAAGAAGTAACAGGTATCGCTGCCGTTAACATTTCCCCATACCTAGTTTCATAATATAGGTCTCCTATATCCTATAAAGTCAGGCTAAAGCTCTGTCAGCTGGTGAGGCAGTTGTTCCCATTCAGAAGCTACTTACAGAAATTCTGAGCTTCTAGCAGTGTATTTTCTATCTCATGTTCAGGAAATAGCTGAATTCTCCTGTTCCAGTATTTATCAGATACTACTATATGTTAGCAACATGCACAGAAATCTGTAATTCAAAATAGGCCCAACCTGATCTAATGGGGTATCTGCCAGTGAGGAAAGCTGCTCTGCTCGGAGTGCAAAGTGAAGCTGCAGCTATGTGCTGAGTAAGTTTCACTCCTTCTCTTGCCAGGCGGTCAATGTTCGGGGTCCTACAAAACATTTTCAAGTTTAATAGAAGAAAAGCAACTTGAAACTTAATTTAATAATTGTCATGTCATGATGAACTAGAACAAAAATAAATAAATAAATAAATAAAAAGAAACCCCCAAACTAAGTATCTTCTTTACATATTCCAGGTCTGCTATAGTAACAAGCTTGATACAGTGGGTGAAATGGGTTGTAGTCACTAAGGAATTCATTCTTAGGACATGGTCATAAAATGAAGTTGACAACACTGAAAAGAAACCTAGGCATTGTTGCTATTGTTTAATTTGAAAATAAAACTGAAATGGAAAGAATTATCTAAGAAAGGCTGGCATTTTTTTGTTCCAATACTTCCCCCAGATCTCTTTTGCCAGCACATTTAGAGCCTGAATTTCAAATTTTGAGAGAATTTCACAGGGGTATCTGAACCAAGACTTTCCGTCCATGTTTTTAACATGTACTATTTATTTAATAATATAGTGATATCTTTAAATAATTACATTTCTATGGGAGCCTAGGTCTCCCAGAATAATGGACTACAACTCCACAAGGAAAGAGGCCTCCCCACTGTCTGCACTACTAGCAGAGGACAACAGAATTCCACAAGCATATTTGCATTTCTCTGTACAACCTCAACATTATGTGAGGGAGATGCATCCAGAGAATGCAAGAAAAATGTCTGTGCTCCACTTGGAGAACATGAGTCGAGGCTTGTAAGATGTTCTTCCAATGACCATTCAGTTCTACTTTGACTTTTTTATTTTGAAGGAATTCAATCACTAGTTTTCAAGGCACATAATCACAGAATACATTATGTGGGTCAGTTCACATGAGTCTGGATCAGAGTATTTTGGACTACATGGCAAGCAAGTGGATGAGGAATTATAGAAAAGCACTGGGTTGACAGTAAGGCTTAACTATGCATGAAAAGGAACGAAGAAATCAGTGCATGTGAAGGAGAGAAAACAGTAACTGTAATAATAAAATGACTGGCTGGAGAGTTAGCACATGGAGAAGGGGATGGGAGGAATTCCCTAAAAGAACTTAAAAATACAGTTGCTTGGGTTTGGGTTGTTTTTGTTTTTTGTTGGTTTTTTTTTATTTTTTATTTCAATGCACACTGTTTACTTAGGCCGCAATCCTATGTGCATATATACAAGTACTTAAATACACAATTACTAGAGCCTTGCATTAAGACATAAGAACATTTACTTGTTTTATAATTAGGCTAAATTAGGAAGGGTAGGTACTCTTTAGTGTTTAAGTATATTATGCTGAGAGATCTTTTACCTTATGGTATTGTTCCCGTAACAACCTATATCTCCAATGCCAAGATCATCAGCGAGAAACAGAAGTATATTGGGTTTAGAGTCCATAGTTGCACTTAACCCAAATGTGTTCCAGAATGAACATGAAGTCAGTGCCATTAGGAGGTACCTCCTGAAACACAAAACAACTTCTTACATATGTGACTTGTAAGGGTTAGAGAGTGATAAGAGCCCTATGGCAGCAAAACTTAAGCATGAAACACAACAATGTGGAAAGTTTCCCAGCCCAAATTTTTGTGGGAAGAAGGACAGTGTTTACAGGTTCCATTTCTGCCATCTCTACCACCTACATAACTCTAGTCACAGAGGCTGCAGTAGCCTTTCTACAGCCCAGGAAGTGAGGGCAGAAGTGAAAGCTGCCATTTTACACATTTGACCCAGGAATCTTCAGCTTGAGTCAGTTGCAGAGATTTCAAAATGTATCAAAAGCTTCAAAGATGTGAGAAAAATTAGTACTTCTAATTTTCATACATTATATGAGAATTCAGGTTGTGTTTCAGTCACTCTGTAATTTTCTGACTATCTTATCTCCAGTGAATAAAGTTTTAATTATATTTGGAAGTGAACTGAAAAAACCTAAATAAACTCTCCCCTCCACCTCAAGAAAAATTTGAAGTTGAAGCTGTTCCCTCTACTGCCATTCTAGGATGCCAACTGGTTCCCATAACAACATCAACTATATTAAATTTCTGAAAAAAACCCCAGTATTTATTTCTGCAGAAAACAGTATTTATTTTTACACATACATAACAGACTTTTAATATGAATATGCCTAGACAGTTAGATCCTACACATTCCTCCAAGTAAGTATTCTCGATCAGTATTCCTAAAAAATTAATCCTGGATTATTTTTCACTTGGACAGAGTTACCACTGCAATATGTACTGATGCTGCTGGACATTGGGCAGCAGCAGCTCTCTAGCTCAGACTGAAAAGGCCCCTGCAAATTGTTCTAGGATTTCCAGTTTTTATATAAAATATCTTCACACCAAAATATGTTTATGAACAAACAAGTAAGCGTCGCATCTAATGGGCAAAAAGAACACACAGAACTTCCTGTAAACATGGCTGTGAACTCCCAGTTGTAAATAAGTAACCAGCAGCTACAGCAATTTAATCATTCAAGAGCAAAGTTCTAGTTTATTTTGGTTTTTTTTTTACCTTCTACTAGTAAGTTATAACAGTGATTTATAAAGCTGTGGCAAAACCTTACTTTAGAAGCATTTCAGTCACTTGGGAATTCTTTCTTTTTTCCAAGCGGGGGACAACAGTACTGCTCCCACCTTTGTTATATTAAAAAAAATAAATAAAATAATTCTGAAATCTACTTTTACTGATGTCTGCAGCCCCATCCTACCATTTTGTTTTCTTGACGTGTTAAGTACCAGATATTTGCTGATGCCTGTGTACTCTCAGTAAATTTACAGATGACACCAAGCTAGGTGGGTGTGTTGATTTCCTATGTGGTGACAAGGAAGGGAACAACAAAGACTTAAAACAAGTGAAGCACCAGGAAAAGTGATTCTTTGAACCCAGGAATGCTTGAAAAAAAAAAAAAAAAAAAAAGGTGGGTCAATTCAAACAACACAATTTTAATTCTGCCAAGTAGAAACAAACACATGCAAGGAGGAGCCAGAAATCTGTTTACCTGAATAGAATGGCAGCAGTGGCTGTGCAAGGTGGTGGTGCAATCATCTCCTGGTAGGCAGTGGTCCTGAAAATAAGTTAAGCTTATTGTAAGCAACAAATTGAGCACATCCACCAGTGTGATGTTGGAGGAATAAAAAAACCCAAACTCAATCAACATTTATATTTCTTTACAGAAGAGGGACCTTCCAGAGATGATTTTACCTCAAAGACACAAGTACTCCTGGGATCAAATTGAACACTGGACAAAATGAACTATTTTCAAAATGAAGTTTAAGAGCTAGAGAAGGGTCAGAAAACCACACATATAACAACTTGACTGGGAAAGGAGGTTTCATTTTGACAGAAAAGAGCTCAGTCAAGAACAAGATCATAATTAGTGCATAAATGCATGGAGAGAAAACACAGGTGTTAGGAAGCTCATCAGTTTTGCTGAGACAGAGAAGACTAAGTCAGAAGAATAGAGTACACATTTTCTCTAAGAAAGTCCATTTATTATTTAATCCAAGCAAAGTGCAATATAATAATGACTGTGTACTTTATATGGAAGTAAATATATGTATATGTAGTAAAGAAACCCGTTATGGGATTCCCCATAACTGACAGATGAAATTTAAGAGTTCACAATAAACAGGGCCAGCTCAACAATCTGATAGAAACTTGATAGTACATTTGCCAGAAGGCACTTTGAGACATCTTTTTCTATGCAACCTAAAAGAGTTCAATTAAAGCTTATTTTAAGACTCTTGCCTAAAGAGTTCAAATGACCTGAAGAAAATGGTCCTTGACTTAAAAAAAACTTCTTCTCAAGAAAACGCTTCTTTTTAATTCCAGGTTGAAGTTCTCACACTAATAATTCTCCCCATAATATAAATTCTGGCTCATGTAACCCCAAAGCAATCTTTAAATACTCATCTTATAGATTGATTAGTCTGTGCAGAGACAAAGGGGACTGAATATACGTGATACTAAATTACTCTCAACAGAAGTCTCCCCAGACAAAGAATGACTGGAGACAACTGTGGATTTTCCAAAGGCTAACAGCTGGTTATTTTTAAGCTGATAGCAAGTGCACTCTTGCAATTTACTACCACTGTTACTTCTTGATTTCAGCTGAGTATCACTATTAACTAAAAGCTTTATTACTTCAATGACACCCAGAAGTACACAGCATCAGTTATTCAACTTAGTACCTCCACAGAAGATGTCATAGGACTGTATAATAATTCAGTCTAAACATTTCTGCCACAAGACCAAACATGAGGCCAAATCGTACAGTCATGAACAGCAGGAACTGGCTAGCATAACTTTGTGCAGATATACTTCCCTTAATTAAACAATTTTAATTGTAAAACTTATGTGAAACTTAGCATCTTCTGCAGTTGATACTACACATCTGCCCTACCTGTTCTTTCTCTAAATTGGTCAGCCATTAACAAAGGCTTAACTGACTTGCAATACAATTAGTTTAGCCTGCCAGGACTGTCACAAAGTCTCCAGCTACCTGAACAGTCACTTCAAGAGATTTAGCAAAAGAAGTTTTTATGTAATATATTAAGTGGCTGAATTGGATGTACCTAACTGTAATGGATTTGTAGCAACTCCAAGTAGTATTCTATAGCTTTTTCTAGATAGCTGCCTTCTGTAGACTTTTTTTTTTTTTTTTTTTAAATCTCTACTTTAGAGAAAGCAAGCTGCAAGCCCTGAAAATACTACAAAATTATTCCCTTCTTCCCCCACCACAGCTGGGCTCCAAGCAGGTCCCCCAACCTTCAAGTATTTAGCTTGTTGAACACATTCCTAGTTTAGAGTCTATCCTTTTTGAAATCTTAAAGAGAAAAAAAAAAAAAAAAAGACAAGACTGCTTCAGAAATATCTGCCTATGGCCAAAATATTTATTGAAGCCAGGCATATCTCATATTTCAACCCCATCTACAGTATACAGGAAACACTACTGAGTCTGGGATTCCAATAGAATTGAAAAGAACTTCTCATTTTACGGATGTTGAGAGATACACCTCCAACAACAACATTTGGAACAAGCTTTTGTCAGTTAAGATAAAAGTCAGCAATAAGACACAGCAAAACATTTTACTTTCTTGTTTTCATTAGCTGATTGCAGAGACAGAAATTATTTGCATAGTAATGCAAAACCAAACCAAACCCCCAAAACTTTATTGCTTAATTATAACTGAAGTGAATTTTAAATATTAGGAGAAGCTTTTTCGAATAATATGTGGAGGTATGTTACTGCTCAGCTTTTAGCCAAAAATAAACTTGCTTTCCATTTTCTATATAAGTCTACTGTAAAACAGGTTAATCACATTGAACAGTATATTAGAATGTAATTAAAAATTCTGAGTTTAGCTTGCATTACAGTTCTGGAATATACACATGCAACATGTTTTTCCACCTTGTCACTTTCCTCCCAATCTTTCTTAGCTTCCAGGCATCCAGATGCTCAGGAGGGAGAGGCAACAAATGAGGAAGGAGTGAAGCAAGCAAGAGAAAACTTCCATCTGTTATGAACAGTCCTGTGCTCAGTGCTTGCAGCTGGTGAGTCAGAAACAGGAGCTGGACACCAAGCACAAAATAAGGGATGTCCTTACAAGAAAAGTAAAATCCAAATATCAGAAGCTTCTCAGTGGTTTCTCTTGTTGTTTTGTTTTCTTTTTTTTGTTTGTTTGTCTGTTTGTTTTTCAGAGCACTCTGAGGGGATCAACTGCAACAGTGCTCAGTGGGAAGATATAGTTTGTACTAACTCAGACAATATCAGTAGTTACCTGTTACCATGATATAACATTGTGTTACCACTTAGCATCGTGCATTGTCAGTAACCAAAACTCTTGGGCAAAGCAATGCAAATTTTCTAGTTTATCACGGCTACCCTCCTCGGACTTTGCTGCTGCAGGGCAGCACCCTGCCTTCAGAGCAGCACTAGAAGGGGATTGTCTGGCCCTAGGCTTTAAATGAGCTCATGTCTTTTCACATGATTATTAGCAATCCCTGGTCCAAATGATGTAATTTTGTCTTTTGGCTTCAAACTACTCAGCGAGGAACTCGTGTTTCCATACAGCCGGCACAACAGCAATGCACAAGGGTGGAAAATTGCAGACAGAAACAGGGCAGACGAAGGAGCAAAAAACCAAACCAAAACAAAAAAGCAACTAGTAGGAGAACGGCTGCTAGAGAAACAGGGAAGATCACATGGAAACAATCTGGAGGCAAACTATGCCTTCTGTATGCCGGAAGCGTACAGAAACACACTAAAGCCGCAGTAACCGTAGCAATAACAAAAATATTAGAAAAAAGCAGAAATCTTGCCATTCACCACCTAACTCTCTAAACGCTGGAGTTGGGTTTGAAACGCTAAAGATGGAAGGAAAAGAGAGACTGTTAATTATTGCAACGCCCCCCTCCTCCCCCTCCCACGACACGCTCCGGCACCGCTCACACCTTGGTTGTGCTATTTACGACTTGGCGGAGGCGCCCCTGGTTTGCTGGCGGGCAGGGGCCGGGCTGCGCGGCCCTGTTGACCAAGGGTTAGCAGAGGAAGGGGCGAGCAAGACTGGAGCCAGAGAGCCGTCTAAGGGACACACAGCTCTCCGGGGCAAGGTTCACTGTCTCGGCACTGTTGCTCAAACGCACCCGGCAGAACACAGGCTGGATTCCACCAGGAAAGCGCCGGTCCCAGCAGCCGCTCCCACCCCAGGACACACTGGCAGCGCTGCCATGCCCAGGCACCTGGGCTTGATTTCGAGCGAGGGCAAATTCACCCCGTTGCTCAAAAGAAGTGTCAACTTTGTGTGAGGAAAAAAAAAATAAATCCTTCCCCTGGAAAAAACAAAGGTGACTTTTATAAAAATTATTTATATTTGATTAAAATAAAGAGATGATCTTTTATTTACTCCATACTCAGTGGAGGAGCTTTGCTCTTGGTTTCCACTTTGTCCTAGGTCTTCTGATCTTGGCTTCTACAGAGAGCTTTTCAAAGCACAGTCTGTATTTTCATATTGTAGTAATTGGGGGGTGTGTTTTTTTTAAAAATCTGTCCAAAGGCATTTCATCCCACCTGCCATAGGGGAGGCTTTCCCTGCCTGCCCCTGGTGGCTTGTATTAAATAAGGAAGAACTGTGTTAGAGTAGAAATTGGAAATGCAGCTCCTGTAACAACCAAGGCCAATTGAAAGAGCTTAGGAGTAACTGAGTGGAAGATCATAAATCACTGGCAGTGGACTGCTGCCACATGGAGAAGCACCCTATGGCTGAAGCAAGGTATCTATGGCTAGTGCAGAGGGTTAGGTAGCTGGCCCCATTGAGATCCCAAAAACAAACAAAAACCCCAAAACTATCAAACTAGCAAAGGCTGACAGGCTGAAAAAATGGCAGGGTCTCCTGCCAGGCAGTGCTCAGGCAGCTGCATTTCCCCCCCATGCCCACAGCTGTCTCCAGAACTTCTCCTGCCACTTTTCCCTTGGCTCCTGAGCCACTCGCATCTCTGCCTTCATGCCTTCCTCCTCCTCCTCCCTGTAATGTAAGGTATACAGGCAGTCCCTGCTCTGACTCCTGTGAGACACCTGTGTAGAATTGTCCATGTGTAAAGATGTCCTTGTAGAGTTGTTCAGTTGAGAGTTGGCCATGAAGAGTTGTCCCATTCTGCCTCTGTGGCTATCAATGCTACTGTGACTCTGCCAGCACTGCTTAGGGAAGTCAGTCCAAAGGGAGCTTTGGGAAGGGAATATCCTTTCTCTTTGTGTTCTCTACCAAAAGAGACTGCCTCCCTTCAGAGAAGTCCTATCCTTTTCAGAAAGTGCAGACAGCTGTTACCCAGGTTGTCATGTTTCCAAGCTTTACGACTCACCTGGGTGATTTCTTCTGATCCCAAAACTCCGGAGTAATCAGCTTCCATCATCACTGCTGCTGGAGGGACTAGCTACAAGAAAAGCAGGGACCTACTTTCAAAGGAGATTCTGTGAGGAACTGTGGGCAAAATGATTTTTGAATTATTTTGGAAATGGTAGTCTACAAAAATTTATTATAGGGACATCTTATGCATCACCAGTAAGGATTACAAAATTAATGAAGGTCTCAGTCCATGAATCACTTAGAAATTCAGAACAAATGCTGAAAGCTAAACTTCTAAGTATACATTCATAAACATCAAAATATGTTATATCATTACTTGTACAGCTCTAATCTTGGTGTGCTTCAGCATTTGAACTATGCATTCAGTTGTTGGCAGATGCAAGTTAAAACATGCTTTTCAGATCATTCTGACAATCCTTTCTGAGAGTGTCCAGCCTAAAGCCACCTGTACCAAAGTCTGTGCTATGCACAGGAACAATCGTCATATAAAGGCTCCATTAAAACTAACAAACAATGCAATTGTCAACAATCCCAAAGAAAACAATATAAAAACACTTTTGAGAAAGTAACTGATTCTTTCCTTTATAGGCTGTCAAGTTTATCATCACCTTCCTTATCACACCAACAGAATGGGAATGTCCCACAGCATGGCTGCAGCCACGGCTTCCACACCACATTGTACATGGAGAGCTGCTCTGGGACTGGAGTCAGAGTCCTGCGATGCTCCTCTACGGCTCTTCTCATCTTTTCTATTACAGCATCAAAGAGGGGCTCAGTGTCTGCTGACAGAGGTTTGGCTTCAGATGGGTCTCGTGAGAGATCAAACAGCAATGGAGGGTCATGGTGGGCCACACCTTCTCCAAAACATGGGCAAAATCCTCTATCATAACAAGCCCCAGCTCCAAGAGGACGGAAGATAGGGGTCACATAATGAGCCTTCCAGATGGCTCCACCTGGCAGGAAAGACAATGATACTCGTGGTTATCACAAGGCATTGGAAGAGTCAATGTTCTTCTAGAGTTCATGTCTGGTTGCTCATCAGCTCTACACTTAATAGTTGTTGTAATTTCATTTAAAATTAAGTGGCACAGAATTAAACTGATAATGTAAAAATTACTTCTGATGTTTTAAAGTTTCTTCAAAATTTTCAGTTTGTCAGTTATTGCTCACTGCAGTTTTTGTGAAGATGTGAAAAAAAAAAATTAGATGTTTTCCATGGCTTGCTTCCTTGTTAAGGTAGCAGATGAACAGACAAACTGCTGAGGCTAGGACCTTTCCATGACACAAGGAAGGCATGAACTCCCCAGGCTTTGCATTTATATAGAGAGGTGGGTGAGATAGAGAGAGCATAAGTGAGACCCGATCCTGGGCTTCATTATTTTTACTGGAATGGCCCGTGCCTTGAAGACACAAACAAACTCTTTGTGCTATACAATATAGGCAATGCTACTAAATTCTTTACCACCCTACACCTGGAACTACTTGGAAAGCTGTAATCCCAGAAAAAAAAAAATGTGTTAGACAAACGTAACATCCCATATATTCAAACTAATTATTGGAAAAATAAGTTCTGTACTCACTGTCCTTCTGGTGCCACCGGGCAGCATGTAAGTGAATGCCACAGTAATGAAACAGGAACTCATGCTCTGAGTGCTCAACTCTTCCTCGCAGTAAAGGCATCAGATCTCGGCCATCAATTACCCTAGCAGAAAAAAAAGGAGAGCATCAGACTGAGATAAGCTGTACAGGACTCCATTCCTTCTGCACACTTCTTCTTGGAAGTGGCAAATTTGAACAAGGAAGATGCTTCTGGAAGATTGCAGGTAGATGCTGAATCTCAAATGTAGACAACAGGTAACTAAACTCTAGTAACATTTATGTGTCTAGAAAAGGAGCAGGAGTGAAAAAGAAAATGTCAGACTCTTAGAATGTGTTTCCAAATTAGATTTTCCATTGTTTGAGGAGAGAAGGAGGAATAAAAATATTTGTGGTTTTTTACCTGTCCTGAGGTAGTACCCCTCCAGCAAGATGAACTACTGTGGGATAAATGTCCATGAGGCTTGTAGGTTCATCAATAACTGTGCCTGCAGGTAGCACTCCTGGCCATCTGAATATCCCTGGGACACGGATTCCTCCTTCCCATCCCCCCATAGCTTTTCCACCTTTCATAAAACAACAGCAACCAAACAAAAAACAAGCTTTCATTTAAAAAAAAGGTAAAGGGAATCAAGTTTTCATTTAAGGTAAAGGGAAACTTTAGACAAATACTATTGCATTGTCATAAGCTAATGTTACCTTTAAGAGCCTTTCTTACTCATATTTTTACCGCTAAGCTCCTTCTCCTCAGCATCAGTGAAAGTGTGTTCACTGTGTCAGACCCTTTGAGTAACCTTATGTACTTACTCCCTTCTATTGTTTTACAAATGCATTGCCCCATCAGAACTCAGGGTCGATAAAACTTTCAGGCATAAAGTGATTTCCCAGCCTACTTTTCCTCTTTCTTTTATGATTCTGTAGCATACCTGTTATAGTTAAAGCAAGGTTTCAGATGTGAGATGCAACTACTATTTAGTAAGAAGTTACACAGTCTTAATAAAAATTAACTTGTGATCAGTTCCCTCATGAGGAAATGGCAGTCTGAGAATTCATGCTTATACAGAACTGTCTACATTTTAAAACTCCTGTTTAGAATGAGACAAATTTGCATCTCAGTGATAAAACATTGTTACTCCTCCTGAGCTTTAGGGGTGTCCTTAGTACTTTACTAGTTGCTGCTGTGTTGTCACCATCCCTGATAGCTCTTACCTCTATATATTCCATTCCAGCCACCCAGCTGCCTTTTGCCTTCTTGTCTTTCCAGCCATCCACCATGATCAGAGGCAAAGTAAACTAGGGTAGTATTTTGCAGGCCTTCCTTTTCAATAACATCTAGAACCTGGCCTGTAAACAGAAGAAGATGTGTGTATTAAAAACCAAAAATATTGTTTACACTACATAAATTTTATCCTCTAACTTGTAAACATTAATCAGTTTAATTTCTCATCTATGTAAGGCTCATTATTTTAAAAAGCTTTTTAGGACTGAGACTTGTAGTTGTGATTTCACTGTTTGTAAAAGCACTGAAAATTTGTGTTGTGCTGTAACCCCTTTCTTACTGATATTATTATAATAAACAAGTGCAAGAGCGACAGTCATAGACCAAAAGCCTGTATTGTAAAGGGCAGAAGCATCATTTCCTGTAAAAACCCCCCAAAAGATCATCATCACTGCATCAGTGGTGCCATCATGAGAAATGAGGAAAAAACACCATTGTACCCTTTTTTTATATTGTGTAGACTACAGTTAGTATTTGCATTAAATTAATGGCTGTGTATATTATGCACTGATAATATAATTCTTTTTGATTTAAAAGTAATTCTTGATCAGTTTCTGATGTTCTTGATTATATTTCCACTGTGTGACAGGTGGGTTTTAAGACTAATTCCTTCTGTACCTGATTCTAATTCTTTTTACAAATGTGAGTACTTTTCATCTGCCATTACCGAGTGATAAATAAAACTCCCTCCTATCCAAAAAATAAGCAGAAAAATATCAAGAATCTAATTTCTGGGGTCATAACAATCAACATTTGTGAACATTTCTGGATTTATGATGGGGCTTAAAAATATTCAGTAATCTGAATCCAGCAGTCACAGAGAAACATCTTGATGCTTTACACATGGAATGAATTTTCTTGTCAGTTTTATCATCTGATGTGTCCTACTTAGAAATAGATAAGACATAATCATAAGAGGCTGAAATTACCAGATCTTTAATAATCATATAAAACTAAATAATTATCATTTAACAAGAATAAGAAGCAGAAGGTCTTCTTGACAGAAGCCAGCTGGACATGTTTGAAACTGGTAAACCCTAGACCAAAAAATCCTGAGTGAACAGAAGGACTCATTTGGTCCTAGACTGGAGAAAATAAAAAGCCAATACCATAAGCCAACAGTGCTCATTGTGTAGGAAGTTGACTGACAGATATTAATGAATAATTTAGGACTTTTTTTCCCTTCTTGTTTATTATTTTCCTTGTTCTTATCATAACAAATGAATTTTTAAATTATATGTTAAGACCTAGGTACCAGGTAATTGGAAACACTGTTATTTTCTATGATGACTTACCCACCATCCAGTCCATCTCTTCTACATTGTCTCCGTATAAACCATGTCTGCTCCTTCCAAGAAATTTCTTTGTGGTGAGGAGAGGTGTGTGGGAGTGTAAAAAGGAAAGAAAGAGGAGGAATGGCTTGTGCTTATTTCTGAAAACCAGAAATCAAAACTTAATTGTTAGGGAGGAAGGTTCTTAAAACCTACAGAGGCCAGTCAAAATGGAAAATGATATTGTGATTTGTGTATACGCATATTTCAACAATCACTTCAGAGACATCTTACTTTGTAAGGTATTAAAACCTAGTGATTAGGATCTGTGTGATAGATAATTCTTCTCTTGTATAAAATGATCCTCTTTTTTTTTCCCTGAATCACAGAAGTTGTATATTGAATCTCCACTTTCTGTTATTGCAAATCATGTTGTGTTACTGAAACAAAGTCAGCAGATTCATCTCCTGCCAACTATTGTCCACATATCAGTCTGTATGATAAGCTTCATCACAGCTCTACTTCTACTTCCCTACCTCATTCCTGTCATCAATTGCTATCTGTAAATCTGCAATGGTCTCATTGATAGAAGTATGCATTTCCTCAATATAGCCTAGTCATATTCAATACAAAAACATGAACATTTTGAAATGTAAACATTTTTAGTGGTTAGGAATTACAGAGATACTTAAGCAGCAACTTTTTTTTTTGTTGTTTTGTTTAATATAACATTATTAATATTATTAATAATTAATAGATGCAATAGTATTTATAATGCTACGTAATATTGCAAAAAATAAATAAAAAAAAATAATCTTCACATGGGAACATAGCATTTAAATGTTCATGTTTTTNAATCTGAATCCAGCAGTCACAGAGAAACATCTTGATGCTTTACACATGGAATGAATTTTCTTGTCAGTTTTATCATCTGATGTGTCCTACTTAGAAATAGATAAGACATAATCATAAGAGGCTGAAATTACCAGATCTTTAATAATCATATAAAACTAAATAATTATCATTTAACAAGAATAAGAAGCAGAAGGTCTTCTTGACAGAAGCCAGCTGGACATGTTTGAAACTGGTAAACCCTAGACCAAAAAATCCTGAGTGAACAGAAGGACTCATTTGGTCCTAGACTGGAGAAAATAAAAAGCCAATACCATAAGCCAACAGTGCTCATTGTGTAGGAAGTTGACTGACAGATATTAATGAATAATTTAGGACTTTTTTTCCCTTCTTGTTTATTATTTTCCTTGTTCTTATCATAACAAATGAATTTTTAAATTATATGTTAAGACCTAGGTACCAGGGAATTGGAAACACTGTTATTTTCTATGATGACTTACCCACCATCCAGTCCATCTCTTCTACATTGTCTCCGTATAAACCATGTCTGCTCCTTCCAAGAAATTTCTTTGTGGTGAGGAGAGGTGTGTGGGAGTGTAAAAAGGAAAGAAAGAGGAGGAATGGCTTGTGCTTATTTCTGAAAACCAGAAATCAAAACTTAATTGTTAGGGAGGAAGGTTCTTAAAACCTACAGAGGCCAGTCAAAATGGAAAATGATATTGTGATTTGTGTATACGCATATTTCAACAATCACTTCAGAGACATCTTACTTTGTAAGGTATTAAAACCTAGTGATTAGGATCTGTGTGATAGATAATTCTTCTCTTGTATAAAATGATCCTCTTTTTTTTTCCCTGAATCACAGAAGTTGTATATTGAATCTCCACTTTCTGTTATTGCAAATCATGTTGTGTTACTGAAACAAAGTCAGCAGATTCATCTCCTGCCAACTATTGTCCACATATCAGTCTGTATGATAAGCTTCATCACAGCTCTACTTCTACTTCCCTACCTCATTCCTGTCATCAATTGCTATCTGTAAATCTGCAATGGTCTCATTGATAGAAGTATGCATTTCCTCAATATAGCCTAGTCATATTCAATACAAAAACATGAACATTTTGAAATGTAAACATTTTTAGTGGTTAGGAATTACAGAGATACTTAAGCAGCAACTTTTTTTTTTGTTGTTTTGTTTAATATAACATTATTAATATTATTAATAATTAATAGATGCAATAGTATTTATAATGCTACGTAATATTGCAAAAAATAAATAAAAAAAAATAATCTTCACATGGGAACATAGCATTTAAATGTTGCAAGACCTGGAAGAAATAGAAAAATTGTGATCAAAAGAAACACACTTTACCTTTCAATAAATAAAATGGACTCTCTCAAGATAAGGGATGTAGTCCTTTCTGTCACCATTGGCTGCTCAGTAACTTCATGGTTTCTCATCATAATGCAGTTCCAGTGTCGTATAAACCCATAGCTTGAGAACCAGGATACGAAGAACAGGAGACTAAACCCAGCAAGGCAGGTCAGGGTTTTCCAGTGGAATGAAATCAAGCCAGTCAGTCTTCCCAGGGCAGCAGTGAGTGTAACAAGGCCAATCATCTGAGTTGAAAGCCAGAGTTTCCTTCTAAAGGCTCTGTCCATCTCTGGTGTTTCAGTTGGTTGGCAGTCACTTATTAGTGTGAAAGGCATCCCATAAAAGTAGCCAAACCCATGGTTTAAAGGGTGGTGACAATGGTCGTTGCGGGATTCACAGTTAACACCTTGATGCCATTTCCCTGAAAATACAGATTATTAAAATGAAAAGAGATAATATTTAAAAACAGGCTTTACCTCATACGAAACATTTATCAAAAAACAGTTGGTTTTTTCCTACTTGTGATAACTTCTTCATCCTACATATATTTACTGAGTATGTAGTGATATAATGGGATATATCTTAGGACTGATGAAAGAAAACCTCTACAAATTATACATTTCCAACAGAGTTATCGGTGCTCTGTAAGCATATTTGTGCCCTATAGCTAAAAAAAATGGACTATAAATGGAACTAGAAATTCAGAAAAATTCAAATTTTTAGAACTGAGAAAAAATGTATGGCCTTCCAGGAGACCTGTCAAGTATGAAATAGGAGGAAGCCTATTTTTTCCCTATCTTTTTGTACACAGGGAAAAATAACATTGTTCTGTTTTCTCTTTACCTTCAAGGTGCTATACAGACTTGTTTCTGGAAAGTTATGGAAGTCTTGGTGTCAGAACTAAGGTAACACTCAGTTACATGTTGGTGCCAGACTGATAAGAGAAGCTATGGGTAGTGTAGTCAAGTAACTTGAAGTTCAGCAGTGGGCTTGGCAGACAAAACACCAGATCCAGAAGAAGTTGGGGTCAAATCAGGATTTCTCATGAAACTGTACAGATGTAAGTCACTTTGCTGATGATAGTATCTCTGTGTACTGAATTAGAATAAAATATTTTTTCAATTATTTTTACCAGTTATTTGTATTACATCTGATTTAGAAAAGGTGAAGCTGCCTTCTTTTAAATACTGAAGTTTTCATATATCAAAAGAAAAATATCTTGACCTTTTGCAATACAATTTGATCCATATTATGATCACTTGCCCACTGAATATATGTCCACTGTTATGACAAAAGACACATCAAAACCATGCATTTGTGTCCTTTCCAGTCTGTTCAAACAGACTGGTTAGTCGTTTACACAGATACATAACAAATTGGCTCCTTTGGCTGACTGAGCCTGAATATCTGAATGAAGTGACTAAAATCTACCTCTCACCACAGACATGCAGTTTAATTGCATTTTCTGATCTCTGATGTAATCAGCCTTGGATACCACTTCTATAGATTAAAAGGAACATTTAGAATTGTAATTGAAAAATAATTTTTATTGTGGAATAAGGAACTGTGCACTTGCAAAACAAATGGTTAAGTATGTTACCGGTATATATATTAGCAGCCAGCCCTGAGTAGGTTTCAATAGAAATGCTGTGCATTACTATAGGAGAATAAAAAATGGCTTCAGAGGAAAAAAAAAATATGCTTTTTGGATATAAATATAGAGTGAAAGTTCTAGTCTGGATGGATGAATTGGTTTCAGATAAAATCTCTATTTAGTTTACCTCTTGACATATTTAAAGTCAGCTATAGAATAAAACAGGTTTGTAATCAATACATAGATGCATTGGTCATAAATACAGGTGCAGCTAAAGTATCCTTGGAGTTCAGATGTGCTCCAACACCTAAATCTACATCTGAGGTTAATAAAGGCTTCTGACATACTACAAAAGACTCAAATCTCCAGAAGATAAACTGTTTAATTTAGCTAAATTAATTTTTGAGGTCATGGTTATATATCATTGGCTTTCTGACTACAAAAATCTGCAAACCATTTCCCAACAAAANTTATTAATAATTAATAGATGCAATAGTATTTATAATGCTACGTAATATTGCAAAAAATAAATAAAAAAAAATAATCTTCACATGGGAACATAGCATTTAAATGTTGCAAGACCTGGAAGAAATAGAAAAATTGTGATCAAAAGAAACACACTTTACCTTTCAATAAATAAAATGGACTCTCTCAAGATAAGGGATGTAGTCCTTTCTGTCACCATTGGCTGCTCAGTAACTTCATGGTTTCTCATCATAATGCAGTTCCAGTGTCGTATAAACCCATAGCTTGAGAACCAGGATACGAAGAACAGGAGACTAAACCCAGCAAGGCAGGTCAGGGTTTTCCAGTGGAATGAAATCAAGCCAGTCAGTCTTCCCAGGGCAGCAGTGAGTGTAACAAGGCCAATCCTCTGAGTTTTGGGATTAACTCTCTTATTGAACTGAACTTCTATCTCTGGTGTTGCTAAAGTCTGTTCCAAATGTCTCAGGGATTCAAATATACAAAATGATCCAACATGATGAGAGTTTTCCCAGCAGCTTTAAGCACCTCAATTTCTTAATCCACCTGAAGTAATAAAGCTTTAAATGTGGAGATCCTGAGCAGAAAAGCTACCCTGGCATTTATCAAATGATTCAGTGACAGGGCTAAAAATAGTCTCAAAAGATCCATACTCCTGAGCTTCACAATTACACTGCAATCTTCAGTTCAGGACTCAGGCAGCTCATGTCTCATGCCCACACCCTGTGTTTTTTTGCTTACAGGTACCTGCTGGAGCAGGATTTCCCAGGGATGAGGATTGGACCAGAGCCTACAACTGACTCCTTTATTGCAGTGATGCAAGGAGATGTGGAAGGGATTGTTCCTGGAAATGCATTGGTGGTGGATCCCAAGAAACCATTCAGGAAACTCAATGCCTTTGGCAATGCCTTTTTGAACAGGTCAGTACTCAAGATCTTAGTTGCTCTGGAGAATAGAGCTAGAACCTAATGAGCAGCATAACTAGCAATTTAAAGGGATAAGGCACCATGCTGTTCTTCCCTTTCCCAACCCCATCCACATTTTAAAGCTATTCCAGACCTCCTGGGTGCACATCAGTCACAGATTAACACATTCAGGTGGGATAAACTTTCATTTCAACAAACAAAAGTCACAGCACAGTCTGTCACATTTGTCCTGGAGGAGTCTAGAGGTAAATTTCTATTCACTTCACTCTCCCTTCTTCTGTTCTGCCATCAGTTCAGTTCCCTAAAATGAAATAGACCCAGCTGCTGAGGTCACTGGGGTTGTGGAACTGGCACAACAGGCATATCTTTGCCTCCTTGCATTTTTAAGCCTTGCTTGAGTGTCCCTCTTTCAACAAAACCAGGCTGATGCTATCTACATAGAACCTCAGGTACAAACTGATGACAGCTCTAATGTTTTTCCTGTAAATAAAATGTATTGGGAGGTTGTACAGTGACTCTGTGCCACGAGGAATGTAACCTTTCCATCCCCTAGACCTTGTCCAACCATACTAAGTGTTGGATTTAGGCCTCTCAGGAAGCCAGCAGCTCACACCCATATCCTAGATGAGCACAAACTGTGCTGAAGCAGGCAGATGGGAACAAACTGCCTGACTACACCCATGATCATCAGCACCTTCCCTGCTAACACAGTGTGGGAGACATTGCAAACATGGCAGCTGCTCAGCCCAGCAGGCAGGAAAGCTGGGCTTGGGCTGCCTTTTTGATTTGGGAGCTTAGAGGGTGTCTCCTACCAGCACTGACTGCAGATGTGCTGGTGTAGGCTGCTGCCAGGGAGGAAAAAGACTTGGGGAGAAGCTTGAGGAGATAAAACAGACTTATCTGGAGTCCCTGCTATGCAGAGAACCTCACTAGAAGTAATATCTGATAATTACACAGGCTTAGCATTCAAATACACCACAGCTAAAGAGGTTTTGAGATATTTTCAGTATTTTCTAGGGCCCAGAACATCTGCAGCTGGCCAACAGTTCCACTCACTCCACCAAGGGTGGAAGGTGGTGTGCCCTAAGCAATAACAGGCCTCCTGCTGGAGTGCAGAGATANTCCATTTTGCTGTCTAGCTTCCAGGAGGTATGCAGCACAGCTTCTCTGCAGGGTAATTCCTTTGACAAAGTGGGGACAAATCTGATTGCTTTTTTAGTGATTATGTGCTGAAACCATGCTGAAGAATGTAGCTAATAGGCATGGGCTTTTTCATGAGCTGATTAAAACAACTAAAATAATAGCACTGTGAAAGTAACAGGAGAAAAAGATTCAGTAATACAGAAACCAAAATGCTTGGAAGGCTTCATTTAGTATTGTCCTGTATGGCTTAGATTTATTTTGCTGAATGAATACAAATCCAATCTTGCAGACACTTTTACTAGTAAATGCAGTTGATTTGTGCAGCTAATATTTTTATGTGTCAGACATAGATTTTGGATATTGACATTTAGATGTCCAGATGAGGTAGAGCAAAATTCAGCTCAGGAACATTTGTGGTTTATCAATCTGTGGAACTATGTGGTTTTTATAAGATAAATACTTATTTGACACTGGANGTGTAACAAGGCCAATCATCTGAGTTGAAAGCCAGAGTTTCCTTCTAAAGGCTCTGTCCATCTCTGGTGTTTCAGTTGGTTGGCAGTCACTTATTAGTGTGAAAGGCATCCCATAAAAGTAGCCAAACCCATGGTTTAAAGGGTGGTGACAATGGTCGTTGCGGGATTCACAGTTAACACCTTGATGCCATTTCCCTGAAAATACAGATTATTAAAATGAAAAGAGATAATATTTAAAAACAGGCTTTACCTCATACGAAACATTTATCAAAAAACAGTTGGTTTTTTCCTACTTGTGATAACTTCTTCATCCTACATATATTTACTGAGTATGTAGTGATATAATGGGATATATCTTAGGACTGATGAAAGAAAACCTCTACAAATTATACATTTCCAACA
Source organism: Ceyx cyanopectus (assembly GCA_013401355.1). NCBI lineage: Eukaryota > Metazoa > Chordata > Aves > Coraciiformes > Alcedinidae > Ceyx > Ceyx cyanopectus. Next base: position 24,708 of record VYZU01044423.1, read on the forward strand.
GAGGACTCCTGCATAAAGAGTTCAGTAGCTAAATTAGCACAACCAGACAATCGAAAGACTACTGAATTTGAAGGAAAAATAATCCCAGACAGATGTACAATTAGGAACACAGTGGAGACCTGGTTCTGAGGCTTCTGGTTAATTCTCTGACATAAATAAC
>VYZU01044425.1:0-23003 GCA_013401355.1 Ceyx cyanopectus
CCATTCTATGATTCTATGACATGTTGTTGCCCTTAAACACCTTGCACCTGTAAAAATGTATTTTTATTATCATGCTGTTGTTTCAGCTCCAACTGACTGGCAAATGATGTGCCTAGAATCTATATATATAATTTTTGTGCCTTTTTTAATTGACAGTACACTGATTTGGTTGATAGAAACTTGAGAAAATAGCTTATCTCTGATAAATAGCCAGAAAGCTGGGTCATAATGTTGCTGAATTATATACTCAGTTCCTCTAATGTTAGTCACAATAAAATTAAATTTAAATAAGGTAAATAGATATATCAGTCTCACCAGTCTGTATTTTTTTCAATAATTTAAGAGTACTAGAACATGTTTTAGCATTCACAGACATTTGCATCTCTTTGCCAGCCACTAGAATAATTCTTCCATTAGCCTGATCCCCTAATATTTAAAGTAGGCAAGGGTTTCTGGGCAATATGATCACATAATAGGAAGTTCTTCACAGATGTGATATCTGAAAGGTCTAGAAAGCCAAGCTGAAGGCAGATGGATCAAGCTACCTAACTCTCTTTCTCTTACCAAGAAAAACATTTTCATTTAAGTAGTGATAATCTGATTTTTATTTACCAGAGCTCTACTACTACACAAAGCTCATTCTACATTGCTCTGCCAGGGAAAAACCAGTCTTGTGGTTAATAGTACTTTTCAGAGCAGGGTAAAAGCATGTTTTCTGGCCTTCATCTCCCTCACTGTTTTTGCTTTCTAACTAGGCTGATGTTGTATACATAAAAAAAACTAAATCAAAATTGTAATGGTGATTGAAATTAGCTATAATGTCTGACAATATTTTTTCATCTACAGACAGATTCTCATTCTCATAATATATGCTGAGGCATTTTAGCAAGTCAGAACATTGTTTCTCCTTGTTTAAAACCCAATGGACTAAGTTTCATTATTTCATCATTTGTCTGGCTTTAATGATAAATGTTAATTATAAATTAGTTTAGAACATTTAATTAAACCTAGAAATAGTCCTACATGACAGGACATACTTGTCTCTATCTGGGAGATAGGTATCTAAAATGTAGATAGCACAAGTAACTTGTCTATGAAATCAGGGCACATAATTATGATTCCAAATGCATCTTTCATGCCAAATTTGATTCTCAATCACTCCTACATGAATTGGGAAAAATACTAAAAATAAATATCAGGAAAATATTTCACAAATAATACTTTTAGTTTTGTAAAATATTTTATTGGATAAATCAAACATCCCATACAAAATATTACACTAATGCCTAGATAAATTCCTTAGTAAGAAGCTTGTCTAGTGTATTTCATGAAACTGCTCGACGAGGTGCTTAACTATGAATGGAAAGTTTAGCCTCCTCTCCCTCAGATACCTTATTTATAAAACACCTCAAACAGGGCACACAGATACCAGTACAAAGCTAATGTTGCTTAATTAGAGCTTTCTGGCTGCTACACACTTGAGATTAAGTGTAAGCATGATACTAAAATTTATACTGGTGCTGCTAGTGAGGGGAACACACACATTTCTTCTTCAAAAGTGATTTGGGGTATGTTTACCAAATGTCTATGCAACTGCTACATCTGTCAAGGTGCAAGATTTTTCCAATGTCCTCACTGCTTTTCTCCAGGTTAATGTGTGAGTAAATGAATGATATTTTACCCTAGGTACATAATTACCTGTACCTATTTCACAGGGAATTACAATGACTGAGGCAGAAGGAGGGGGATATAATGAAGTTCTGATGGACCATTATCTAAGGCAATAATAATGATTACTTGGACAAAGCACAAGTATTAGCAACAGTATTCTTTCCCTGTACCTGTTTTAAATGTAAAGTGCCTTTCCAGTTAACCAAACTGATTTAATACTAGGAAAATTCATATTAAAAGAGCCAAAAAAAGTATGTACATGTGAAATTCTTACCTCCTGTCAGCCTTAAACAATCATCTATTATCCGTGTTGCTCTGAAATTCTGATTTATTCCAGTTCTCTGCATCCCAATGGATTTTTCAGATAGGATTTGAATATGACTGCACACAATTAAAACAAATTATTTCCCAAGAGTCTATGAAACTATTTACCATTTTACCTCAATATCTAGCTGCCACAATTTACCAGTTCAGATCCTTCAATTTCTTCATTTGTTAAATGCATTGAAACAATTATTTTTATTTCAGTTTTCATCTGTGAAGCTAATATATATTTCTTTCTTCCTTGATATTGTGCATTTGTTCTGTTATGTGTTATATGACAGCTGCCATTCTATATTAAAATTCTTTCCTTCTTTGGCCTTTAAAGTCTACTTTTCTGCACAAGCTCAACAAGTTTCCAAACAGTCTTCCATAATTATAAAGACAGCAAGCAAACACTGGGAGTGACTTGAACTGATAGGACATAAGGAAAGTAAGATGTGAGTATAAAGAAAATAAGAAAACGGGTATAAGTTCAACACCAAAACAACAGTTCATAAGCATTTAACACAAACCAACTAGACCTTTGCTTCTTAAGAGCTCCTAAGTATGTATCAGCCTTAGGAAAGATGGGATGAGACTCAGATCTTTCAAATACTCACCTAACCTGAGTTTAAATGTTAGTTATCTCAGAACCAGTCTTTCTAAGCTTTCTGCTTACTAGTAAAGGTTGATGCTTTCAAAGATAAGTATTTTTGTAGAAGCAGTGGACAGAGCTGTTAAAGTTTGAAGGTCTCCAAGTCAAGAAGACTTGTTATCTCCATGAATCAGTTCAAAACTCCTATACAGTAAGCAGCACAAAGCTCAGAATTTCCCAGCAGGCACATCTGCCTGCCAGGACTCAGATTACTCAGTTCCTAAGTTCTCTACACAGTAAGCATATATCTATGATGCTGTGATTTAAACTTTAAGTTCAAAGGTTCTTAAGAAGGAAGGGAGAGGTGAGTCCACGTGTCACAGATGGATGATAGGATACTTAGACAGCAATTCTAATCAAACAGAAGAAATATTTAAATTCAATTTGGAGAGAACTGGATAGAAATATCCATGGAGAGTGAATAGATAGACTCCTATCCACAAATGTGGAGTGAGAAAGGCATGAAGTAGGAAGCTACACTAGTTATAATTGAGTCAAGAGGAAGAACAAAGGGGAAAACAAATATGTTAATGCACAAATATCAGGAGTATGAAATATAACAGAAAGAACTGCAAGCTTTAGAGCATCTATGATATACATGACACCAAGAATTGGTGGTAGTGGAACTTCTACAGGAAAGCAGTTAGACTATAGATAGAAGAAATGGGAGGAAACAAGGAAACACTATGTCATCTAATTCAGATTATATCTAGTAACCATGAAATTAAAAAAAGATACAAGAAGCAGACTGTCTTAAAACCTGTCTGTAAAAACAAATAGTTTAACGAGGAGAGTTATCAAGGTAATAATGAAATTAAAAAAGATACAAGAAACAGACTGCCTTAAAACCTCTTTGTAAAGACAAATGGTTAAACAAGGAGAGTTATTAAGGTAAATGTCAACCCTGGATTACCTAATCAAAAAACATTTATTTGGTTATTAAGGGTAGCAGCTGAAAGTAATGGGATGCTGTGTCAACACTGGTCTAGAGAAAAGGTAGTATGGAGTGAGACAAACCATCCTTCAAACTCTTAGGAAAACAAAACAAGACAAACCCAAACAAACAAAGAAGAACAAAATGGAAAAAAAACCAAACAACAACAAAACAAACAACAAAACAAAACCAAAAACCAAACAAACCAAAAAACACCACCATTGAGAAATTATATTTCAAGGTTGTAATATCTTAACAGCAACACCTTGAAAAATGTGGAGGAAGGTTTTGATAGTCTTCTTGTGCCATTAAGGCAAGGAGGACTAGCAACTGCCCTAGTGCACATTAGGCTGCATTCCCATTTAATCTATGTCTCCAGCTAGAAAGACTCTGCATTATCTTGCTTATGTGTGCATGGTTCTTGAATTGTATTGAAATGAAAATGTATTGAATTTCAGCTTCTGTCTCTGTATAGGTTGCATCTCAAAAGCATCTGTAGACATCAAAGGTAAATAATGCAACAGATAACGGCCAATCAATAGCCCCATTAAGGTGATTTAAAAAAAAGTTTTAATAGGAAAATTTTGGTGGTATTTTTATACTTTGTGTGGCCACTTCAAAGAAAGGAAGTATATGTATGTATATATATGTGTGTATATGTAATTTCAGCTCAATAATGTCGTTCAGCATGCATGAAGAATGTTACTATTTCATGCTTGGGTCTTTAAAATTATCCTGCCACCTTTATGGTTCACCTCTCAGGAGCACTCATGAGTCTGCAGAGCTCTCCTCACTGCAAAAGCCTAAATACAGGCTTTTAATGAAATTATTAATTAGTTAGAAAGTGAGAAAAAACAGTTTTGCTGAAATTTATCATAAGAAAAAAAATTTTATTCTCTGAAAAGGTTGGATTTGATGACCCTGGAGGTCCTTTTCAACCATATTAGTTCTGTGATTCTGTGAAAAAAAAAATGTTGGAAGAACAAGAAATTAATGGTCTATTATAAAAACCTGATTAATATCAGAACTTGTAGGTAGGGCTTCTTAATAAGGCAATGTGAAAATCAGTGCACCATGTGAAATGATGCGATTGCTGTACAATGGTGAACTGCCCCAATATAAACAGTTACTCTCTGATGATTGACAATTTTCCAAAGTACCACCTAAAAAGGAAAAACAAAACAAATTAAGGACATGTTTAAAATGGGGAGGTAGAGTTAAAAATCTTAAAGAAAACAAAAAGTTGCTGTAAGCGTGAGAGCAAAACTGTACCAGAAACTAAAAAAAAAAAAAAAAAAAGTTATCTATCTAGTCCTAAGTGGATGATGCAGAGAAAACTACAGCACTCCACTTCTTATTTATATCAGTTAAAATAAATAAACAAACAAATGACAAAAAATCCAAACCCAAACAAACAAAAAACCCAGAAACTAAAAATCAGGTTAAATCTTAATTAGATAAGTAATGAACTTACTGTCAGCTAAGAAGAATGCAGTAAATAATCTGAAAGGAAAAGGTTAAATCATTGCTTTCCACTCTATGGCTTATGGTAATGTTGTTGACTACAATGTATTCCATCCATGGTCATTTTGAATATTGATAAAACTGAGGCAAATGATAACAAATGATTGTGTTTCCACAGCACATTAGTTCCTCAAAATTGATACCATGGGCTAAATATAAGCCAAATAAAGAGATTTTAGATAGTTATGTTAAACTCAGCAGGCCCGAATGGGGCACTGAAGCAAGGCCTTGGAACTGTCTCTGACACCTTGGCTGTCATCTTTCAAGGTGAAGATAAGGGGGAGAATGTCCCAGAAGACTGGTGCAAGGCAAGCAATATACCTGTCCTTTCACAAGTGATCATGGTAGGCCTCAGGATTTACATCGTTCTGAAATTTAAAACCCTTGAGAATTTTGAAAGAGATTGTTGGAAACTATTGTCAAGTCACCTGGAAGGTGTAAAGTGATTAAGGCATCTAATGCAGATTTAGCAGCAGTAGATTATACAAGCAGAAAACTGGTTGGTTGGTCGGTTCGTTTTGGTTTTTGGTGATTTTGTTTTGTTTTTTGTTTGTTTGTTTTGTTAATTGACCTAACTGATCTGATGGGAGGCTGTGGTGGGTTGATGCTGGATAGACAACAGGTGCTCACCGAAGATGCTCTATCACTATCCACCCCAGAAGGACTGGGGAGAGACAATAAAATGAAAGGCTCATAAGGTCAGGGAACAATCATTCAGCAATTATCATCACAAGCCAAACAGACTCAACCTGGGGAAATAAACTTCATTTACTACCAAGCAAAAGTCAGTAGGGTAATGAAAAATAAAATTTCAAAACACCTTCCCTCTTCTCCTCTCTTCTTCCCAGGCTCAACTTTACTCCTAAATTCTCTACCTTCTGCCTCTGCAGCAGCACAGGGGGATGGAAATGGGTACTGTGTTCAGTTCACTTTGTTTCTGCCACTCCTTCCTCCACAGAGTGTGAACACTTCATGCTCTTCCCCTTCTCCAGTGTGGGACCCCTCCTATGGGACACAGTCCTCAATTAACTCCTCCAACATGAGTCCTTCCCACAGCCTGCAGTTCTTCATGAACTGCTCCAGCACGTGTCCCCCCACAGCATCACCTGTCCTGCCAGAAACCCTGCTCCAGGATGGGGTCCTCTCTATCATTCACAGGTCCTGCCAGGAGCCTGCCCTGCCTCAGGCTTCCCACAGTGTCACAGCCTCCATTACGAATCCACCTGCTCTGACATGGGGTTCTCCATGAGCAGCAGATGTAGATCTGCTCCACTGCTAGTCTCTGTGAGCTTCAGATGTAGATCTGCTCCACTGTGAATCTCCATGGGCTGCAGATACAGATCTGCTCCACTGTGAATCTCCATGGGCTGCAGATGTAGATCTGCTCCACTGTGAAGCTCCATGAGCTGCAGATACAGATCTGCTCCACTGTGAATCTCCATGGGCTGCAGATACAGATCTGCTCCACTGTGAATCTCTATGGGCTGCAGATGCAGATCTGCTCCACTGTGAATCTCCATGAGCTGCAGATGCAGATCTGTTCCACTGTGAATCTCCATGGGCTGCAGATACAGATCTGCTCCACTGTGAATCTCCATGGGCTTCAGATGCAGATCTGCTCCACTGTGAATCTCCATGGGCTGCAGATGCAGATCTGCTCCACTGTGAATCTCCATGGGCAGCAGATACAGATCTGCTCCACTGTGAATCTCGATGCAGATCTGCTCCACTGTGAATCTCCATGGGCTGCAGGAGCACAACTTGCCTCAACATGACCTTCACCATAGGCAGCAAGAGAATCTCTGCTCTGGTGCTCACAGTTGTTTCTCTTGCATATCCTCCCTCCTCCCTCCTCTGGCTACTGTTTCACTGAAGGGTTTTTTTTCCCCCTTCTTAAACATGATATCACAGAGGCACTACCACTGTCGCTAATGCACTCAGCCCTGGCCAGCAGTGAGTCTTGGAGCCAGTTGGCAATGGCTCTACTGGACATGGGGAAGCTTCTAGCAGCTTCTCACAGAAAGCACCCTCACTTTGCCACACAAGCCCAATACAAAGACACGCATGGGATATATCTCAGTTTAGGAAGGCTTTTAGCATCTGTCTTCCTTATAAGCAAGATAAAGAATTATGTTCTACACTTAATCCCTATCAGGTACCTTATACTTGGCCATAAAATAGCTTGGAATGGTGTGTGTGTGATGGGAAGGTCACTGGATAATTTATTGTACACCAGTTCTAGTCAAGCTGTCAGCTAAATTGCTATCTATATAAAATATAGATTATAGATATATAATAGATATATAAATAGATATATATTTATATAGATATACATATATAAAATTCAAGTATGACACCCCTTTAAAAAAAAAGCTTCATGTTAAAGGACAAAAATATTCAGAAGACAAAATATTGCAATTACCTCAAAAATAGCAAATTGAAATTCAATTAAGACAAGTAAAAGTAATTTGTACTTATAACTCTATCCTACTACCAGTGTAGCAGAAGGATCTGAGACTTGTAACAGTTCACAAACTAAGATCATATAATGTCATGGTAAAAATGGTGAATCTCCTCCTTGAATGCATTAAGAGAAATACTGAAGTAGCCTGCCTTGGGTGATCCTGCTCTGGCAGGGGGGTTGGACTCGATCTCAGGAGGTCCCTTCCAACCTCTACCATTCTATGATTCTATGAGCATCATTTATAAGAAGGCTGTTCTATTTGATGCAGCCAGTGATGCCAGGGATTTAGCAGTCACTGAAATAGCACATTGAGCACTGGGCTTTCAGAAATGCATGGAAATGCAGCAAAGAGATCTCTGAAAAAACAGTAGCAAACAAAAGCTTAGAAAACATGACACACAAAGAACCCTGATGTTCAACATGGCAGGAAAGACTTCAGTCATAAAGGGGGCTGGCAAGTGGATAGCAATCTCTCATTTCATATGGTCCTAGGGGAAAGGTTGAGGAGATATGTTCAGCAGAGAAAATGAAGTATACTTAAAGAAAAAAAATCTGTTTCTTGGTAATTGAAAGGGAGGCTCAGGTAAACAAGTGGGTCTATAAACTGTCCACCACTGGAGACAGACATATGTTAAAAATTGTGTTTTGACCCCATATGTCATCCTGCCTCAATGTGAGAAATAGAAGTAGGTGATTTTAAAATTATTACTATTTTTAGATATATATACCTACATCTGATCAGACATGTATGTGAAGCACCCTATACTGCAAGGCCTTCAGTCTTTCACCACTTCAGCTGGGAACCTGGAACAAAGTCTCTGCTGTTCCTGTCTCTTTGTGCCTTTGATTCTCCTCCCCCGCACCTCAGCAGAGAATGGGGAGTAGTTTCTCACCTGCTTTCTGTCCTTGCTTTATGTCTTGGGGTTCCCAGTTTGGAAGGAGCCTTTCAACCTGAATCTCTATGATTCTTGTTGCAAGTCTGCTTTGAAACCAAATTACAGCTGTGCAATCATCTCAATGAATGATTCAGTATGTCCCATAGCACGCATTCACCTTCGTGTCACTGTGTGTGCTCATGTGGTGAGCACAGCATGCTTTACAGAATTTTGCCTCAGAAGAAAGAGTGCTACATCTTGAGTTATCTATTTTTCCTTCTGGAATATCAAAGTTTCCTCAGGATATTTTCTGTTCAAACTATGACTCTCCTTAATCGTTGTGATCTTTCTTTCTATGAAATAAAAAAAAATAACAAACCATGGCCTACTTGAAACTACTGTGTCAAGCACATCCAGTGTCAGTGGTCTGTGAAAGCCTGGATGTCCTTGAGTCACATTTATGGACACCTTATCTGCTAGCTATTTACATCCCTACACTAGCATGAATAAATGGGCTGTGGCTGCAGATTTGTAATGCTGCTTCTTTTCTTTTTTTTTTTAATTTATGCTTTATACTTCTGCAGAAGCACTTTCCTTCAGTCTTACTGTCATTAAGGTTTTATATATGTGTGTATGTATTTGTCCAGCTTTTCCTGCCTTGCTGTTAGTTCAGTTTATTAATAATTCAGGCTTTTCAAACTGCCTCATACAAGATAAATCCCTCCCCCTTTATTTGAGGATGATAAATTAAGCTATCTAAAGAATGACTCATTACAAGTATATATCCTGTTGGTGACACCACCCTCCTACACATAATAATTATTGAAGTTTGCAATGTGATGCACCGTCAGCACTTTCAAATCAGGGTATCAGTTCTGGAGGTTGCAGTGACTGAATACCTTACTGGCACTGGTTACCCATGGCAACTAAAAAGATCTATTTATGGTGATAATAGCTTGTTGTTCTGTTTGATAGTTCTGCTGTATCCCTTCCTGTTTCCATTTCAATAGGAGTCTGTAGGTTTAAAAAATAATTTCAAAAAGCAGAACAATGAACACAAACTCAGTCTTTGTACCAATGTGGATTAATAGGAATACAACATTGTCTCGCTGAAGATTTTATCACCGTAACAAACCCCCCTGAGCCTGAACTAATGAAATTAAATAATTCCACCTTCTCTCCACCTTCTCCTTTTGTTGTTGTTGTTTATTACTAAGTGCTCACCCTGAAGGTTTTGAAAAGGTTAAAGAATGATTTCTACCGACTGCATGGCCATTATATGCAGTTCATCATAATTTCTAATTGTCATTAGTACTATTCTAAGCAAACTATCACAAAGATAGGGAAGATAACAACTTGATTCTCAGCTATTGATACCATTATTTGTATATAACTATTTGATTTGTAAGATAATGAACATTTTCCCTGCTACAAGCCATTGATAATTGGCAAGTATTTTTAATTGGCAGTGCTGAACTGAAAATATTTTGGATTGTTCAATCAAACTCTGCATAACCATGATGTCTTTTGGCAGTTTTTTATACCACAGTATGCTTAAGAACAGAATCTCTCCTTCTCCCTCTTTTGGCTGTTAGATATCCAATAATGGAAGCAAAAGTAAAAATACCAGAATGGCCTTGCTCTGCCACTGCATCATTTTCAAAAGATCGTGGAGAACAAGTGAGGTTCCCAAAGACTGGAGGAAAGCCAATGTCACTCCAGCCTTCAAAAGGGGCAAGTAGGAAGAACCTGGAAATCACAGACCATTCTGTCTCAGTTCCATCCCTGGAAAGGTGCTGGAGCAGCTCATTCTGGAGATCATCTCTCAGCACATGGAAGAAAAGAAGGGTGTCAAGAGTAGCCAGCATGGATTTACCAAAAGGTAGTCCTGTTTGGTTAATCTGACAGCCTTCTATGATGGTGTGACTGAATGGGTAGATGTAGGGCAAGGAGTGGATGTTGTTTACCTCAACTTCAGCAAGGCTTTTAATACTGTCTCCCAAAACATATTCCTGGGTAAGCTCAGGAAGTGTGGGTTAGAGGAGGGGTGATGGGCTGAGAACTGGCTAAACAATAGAACTCAGAGGGTTGTGATCAGTGGTGCGGAGTCCAGTTGGCAACATGCAGCTAGTGGTGTTCCCCAGGGGTCAGTGCTGGGTCCAGTCTTATTCAACATCTTCATCGATGTCCTTGATGAAAGGATAGAGTGTTCCTTCAGCAAGTTTGCTGATGATATGAAACTGTGAGGAGTGGCTGATACACCAGAAGGCTGTGCTGCCATCCAGCAAGATCTGGACAAACTGGAGAGCTGGGCAAAGGCAAAGCTAATAACGTTCAACCAGGATGTGTAGACTCCAGCACCTAGGGAGGAACAACACCACGCAGCAGTACAGGCTACAGGTAGACATGCTGGAAATCAGATCCACGGAGAAGGACCTAGGAGTCCTGGTGGACAATAAGATGTTACAATAAGTTATCCGTGGGACAGCAAGGTGATCTTGTGGCCAGGAAGGCCAACAGTATCCTGGGATGCATAAAGAAGAGTGTGTGCAGCAGATCGTGAGGTCTCCTACTCCTCTGCCATAGGGAGACCACATCTGGAGCATTGTGTCCAGTTCTGGTCTCCCCAGCTCAAGAGAGACAGGGAAAAATTAGGGAGTCCAAAGAAGAGCTACGAAGATGATGAAGGGGCTGGAATATCTCTCTTGTGAGGAAAGGCTGAGAGACCTGGGACTGTTTAGCCTAGAGAAGACTGAGAGGGGGTCTTAATAATGTTTACAAATATCTGAAGGGTGGGTGTCAAATAGAAGGGGCCAATCTCTTTTCAGCAATGCCCTGTGATAGGATGAGAGGCAATGGTCAGGAACACACAGGAAGCTTCACCTCAACACAAGGAAAAAAATTCTTCACTGTGAGGGTGATGGAACAAGCTATAGAGTCTCTGCTCAAAGTCTGTCTGGATCTGTTTCTGTGGGGCCTGCCCTAGGTGATCCTGCTCTGGCAGGGAGGTTGGACTAGATGATCTCCCTTCCAACCCTTAAAATTCTATGATTCTATGATTTACATTGATAATAAATATCAAGAGCACAACAGCTGGGCAGGACACTGCTTTTTGGACAGGAGTACCATGCTGCCACTCTATATCCAGGCACCTGTGCCAATTGTCCTCAAATCCCTCAATCTTTTCTTCTCTGAAAATTCCTTAGAGCTGTAAAAATACATTTTGGTGCCTCCAGTATCTTCCATCTTTTAAAGATTATTACAAGTCTCATTGCAGATTAAAGTCTCTTTTCTCATGGCAGCTGCAGTCAGCAATTTTAGGCATTATCTGCCTTGATATGGTAACTGTTGTCACCTGAATGCTTGCTGATCCATTCTGAGTTTTTTTCTGGTTTCTGTTCAAGAATACATTCAAACCATGCTCAGTCACCCCTTTATTTTGGGAATCAAATGGAGTCAGATAAAAAATTTGCTGTATTTTTGGTGTATACTGATGGGAATAATATTGTGTCCAGCAGATCAGGGGAGGTTTTGCTCCCCCTCTACTCTGCCCTGGTGAGGCCTCACCTGGAATATTGCATCCAGTTCTGGGCCCCCCAGCTTGAGGGACAAGGATCTGCTCAAGAGGGCTACAAGGATGATTAAGGGACTGGAACACAAGTCTTATGAGGAAAGGCTGAGAGACCTGGGGCTCTTTAGTCTGGAGAAGACTGAGAGGGGATTTAATAAATGTTTATAAATGTATGAGGTTTGAGTGTCAGGAGGATGGGGGCAGTCTCTTCTCACTTGTGCTCTATGATAGGACAAGGGGAAATGGATGGAAGCTGAAGCAGAGCTGTTTTACTGTAAAGGTCACAGAGCACTGGAACAGGTTCCCCAGAGAGGTTGTGGAGTCTCTTCTGGAGATTTTCAAGACCTGCCTGGATGTATTCCTGTGTAACCTGTGCTAGGTTATATTATATGATTCTGCTCTGGCAGGGGGGGTTGTACTTGAAGATCTCCAGGGTCCCTTCCAACCCCTGACATCCTGTGATCCTGTGAATATAAGGTTCATTTTGCCAGTTGAGGGTCATAGAGGCTAAGGAGAAAATTTTAAGGATTTTCTGGTCTATCTTATTTACAATATCTCCTTTGAAATCAAGAGTATAAATCCTGATGTCTTTAAGCTGGTATGTTTTAATGAAGAAAATTGGACTTGGTCCAAACACAGTCTAAATAAGGTCCTCCAAATTTTGCCTCATGTCATAGAAGCTACTTTCAGTGGTTTGTGGTTAGGGTTGTGGGCTGTGATTAGAGTTTATTATTTTCTAGCTAAGATCACCAAACCTTCCCATAGTCCAAACATCCACAGGCCTAAGGAATGTAATTCATGTCTTTCTTAAGACAGCAATGTAAAATTCAGAAAGCCTACATACTATTATCCCTGAAATAGAAAGTCTGCACAACATTATTTTTAGTTGGGTGCCCCAGAAAAAAACAGCTATTCTCACAGACATAGGAAATAAATAAACCATCTTCAAGATATCTGAGTAAAACACTTTGTGATGGAAGTTCATGGAGTTTTTTTATGAGAAAGGGAAAAAAATATTTAGGCCACTGTATAACTATATTCATGCAATTTCAAGACTAGACTCTTGCTATATATACAACTACCATATTTCACTGAAAATCTTTTTGTGAAGAATTAGATTTTTTAGTTTTGTAAGAAACTTGAAGATCTGTTCCTCTCTCAATTGTTTCTCTTTCTGCCTTAATGAGTTAAATATGAGAAGTCCAGCCTTAGATGTAGAGAATCCTGTGCTATCACTTATGCCAGGACAAAACTTACACAAAATACTACTTCTGTTTTTCTATCATTTTACACCAATCTTCTCTTTGTTCTAGCATGATGAATAGCCTGAAGTGTATGAAAAAAAGCCTTATTATAGTAGGCTCTATTCTACCCATTTTGTACCCAGTGCAATAGTAATTTGATTATGCTGAGACTGAGATCAATCTAAGCTCTGCTGGAGAACACAGATCATCAATTTTTATTTCACTGACCAAGCATCTTCTCTACTGGGAAGCTTTATGAATGATGGACCACATCAATGAACACTTACTCTGAGAATTGCTCCATATGTTGTAGCACAGGGATGATTCACCTCATTCATTCAAGGACTGCCTGAGTGAAGGGAAAGAATGGTATATAACATTTGGTTATATATCACAGAGAATTTGTATATAGTGATTTTTAGTCTCACAGGTGTGGAATTCCTGCGTCTTGGGTATCCCAGCCAAACAGAATGTGATCACTAATACCCAAACCACTGGGAGAAACTAGTGACAGTAGTGACTAGGACTATGGATTTCAGTGTCATAAGTATAAGCTGTGATTCATATGGCCCAGGATTTTCTGTTGTTTTTTTTTTTTTGTCAGTCTCAAGTCATGGTAAGATGGAAAGCAGCTTTGCAGAAGACCTGAGTGTCCTGGTCATCAGCAAACTCAGCAGGAGACAGCAGGGTGCCCCTGAAGCAAAGGAAGTATCTACATACTAGACTTCATTGGCGTAGACAAAAATGTAGCTGGCAGCTCCAGGGCAGTGATTCTGCCCCTCTATTTAGAACTTGTGAGACCACATTTAGATATTTTGTCCTGTTTACATCTCCTCAGCAAATGAAAAGTGTTGTCATACCATAGCAAGTCCAGTCAAAGACCACCAAGCTGGAATATAGAGAGTATAAGGAACAGCTGAGGAAACTCGGTATACTTAGCCTTAAGAAAGATGGTGAAGGAGAATCCCTTTGCTGTCTTCAAGTATCTATTAGGAGCAAGTGAAAAAAGACAGATCCAGAGGAGCAGACTGGAAGGAGAAGAGGCAGTAGTAACCAGCTGGAACACAGGAAACTGCAAACTTATTGAGGGAAAAATAGGATAAGAGTAGTCAATCATTGGAGCTCGTTGCCCAGAGAGTCTGTCAGAACTCCATCCTTGGAGATACTTAGACCTTGACAATACAAGGTCCTGAGCACACACTGCTCTACTGGACTTGGTGTGAGCAGGAGGTGAGACTGGGGGTGACTCCAGGGTCCTGCCCTTTCCACCTGCACAACACTAGGATTGTTACCTACATTGTTCTGTTTTGTTGCAATGAGGATCTTTTGCTTTTTCATCACAAACAAAATTATTACAACTCAAAGTTATACTTTATACATTATTCTTTCCATCCTTACATCAACTTCCATGTCTTAGTCTACATCTGCACTAAGTAACTGAGCGGTGGCAGGCCGTGCTCTATCCCCGTGTCCAGCTGCCACATTCAGTCCCCAGCCACTCTAAGTCCTCTTAGCCTCCAGAACTGGCTGATGACACCCATATTTCCCTTTGGCATGTTTTGGTGTGCACTGGTTCCCACATCATGCCTCGTAGCTGTTTGGCTGAGTGCAATCTGGCCTGGGCCAAACCTGTGCAAAGGCCACAGACAGCCATGTCCCAGCAACTGTACCATAAACAACGTCAGTTTTTAAGGACTTGAATTTTCTAGGCTGGTGTGCAAAGGAGCATAAGCTGTCCATTTAACTGCTTGAAAGAGAGAGACATCTGCTGTAAATAATACTAAGTAAAAAACAAGTTCACCCATCACACAAAACTGATACAGGCATCCCAGGTCACTGGTCTTGTGTGTGGTTTTGGTTTTTTTAAGCAAACAGGCTTGAGTTGGTAAGAGAGTCTCTGTAAATATTGTCCTTTCAGATTTTTTCTTTATCTTGTTCTTCCTTGCTGATTTATTCTACATATAGGACATTGTTGTATTAGGAATACAATATGGTTAACATCCAAATTATGTGATTATTTAGGTTGCTCAAAATACACAGAAAGTGACCTATAGGGAGACATCTATAGACTCAATGAGATATACAAAAGGTTAATTCAGTGTTTCTCATTCATACAGCTGACACTGTGTTGTGCAGAAGTGAATTCTAGGGGAAAAACGATGGAAAATTATGTTACAGAAACATCATTACATTTCCATATTACTGGTAAAACTGACAGGGGAATGGTAAGGAAGGAAATAGAGCAAAGCTCATCATGTTTTGGGAGACATTATTAAATTAAGCTGTAACTTGAGCAATAATTAATTAATGCAATGTGGAAGATATAGGGTGGAGATCTCAAAAAACTCAGCATCAGCCTGACTTTGTTCTGATTGAAGTCAAATTGACTTGTTCCCAGTAGCATCAATGGGAGCAGAGCTAGATCAGCACCAAGTATTTCTGACAACCTAATCTCTAATAGGCACTGACCCAAATTCTCAAGAATCATTTGTGGTTTCAGGTGTCTGACATAAAGCACCATATTAAAATCTTCTTTCTGGTACAGATGTTCGGCACTAAGATTACCTGGTTTGGTAAAAGTCTGTTAACCAAAAATCATAAATCAAATTTGAACAGTTAAACCATAGGAAAGTATTTGCTGTAGTGTCTCACAGCATCTGTGATAAATTGAAATTATATTTGTGCTTAGTTCAAGGAACTGAAGTGCTTTGATTTTGAATAGCCTTCAACAATGTATTTTGTTTTGATTCTTTCATAGCTCTCATGGAAAATTACAATTTCTGCAAAAATTGCTTTTTCTTTTGAAGTGATTTTTCTTAGCAAAATTCCAAAGCAGCTCTACTAATTAGACATGCCTAATCACACCAAGGAATATCAACATGTATTACAAGTGCCCTTGAAGTCAACATGGAGAGTAAGTTATTTTTTAAAGCAAGAATATATTTCACTGCAGTGACAGTCAGTATATACTGGGTAGTTACCAGCTTCACATGTTCTCATTTGGAATCTGTGCTCTAGAAGAGGGTACCACTGATGACTTCTGGCAGTCACAGGAATGAATATACAAATGAAACAAGGTGCACTGCACAACACTTTATATGGGGCTTTGAAAAAAACCCATACATACCAGCATTTACATCTCTTGACAAGGTACAGAAAACCCTCCTTTTTAGTTCATCTCCAGACTTCCAATTCAATGCAAGATCCACCCAAAACTTAAATCTTCAAGCCATAACCATGAAATAACTTATTTTAAGCAGATGATGCCCACTCAATATCATCCTTTCACATGCAATACAAGTTTCAAGAGAGTAAATGCATTTTCATTGAGGGAGATTACATTGATCTTCTGCCAATCCAGCAATCAAAAACAGAAGGTTTTGTCCCATCTACTGAATTTGTTACCCTTATTGTTAGCTATGTTTCAGCTTTGTTCTTAATTGGGTAAGAAGACAAGCTACTGATGTGAAAACACATATCCTAACCCATGACACTTCTAAATGCAAGTCTTACAGCATGTATCATAGGTGCAAGATTGATAAGATAGTCTCTGGATATTTTTGTGGCTCTTACAGTGCCCCACATAAAGGTTTTTGATCTTGCCAAAAAGCAGCTTTATCCACAAAGCATGTAGCAGCTCAAACAGCAGAGGGTGCTTTGTAAGCAAATACAAAACACTTGATCTAAAATTATTGCTGTAGATAGATCCTCAGCTGTGTGAATACTTTACTATCAGCTCTGTTCATGAAGTGGCAGATTCAATGGCTCACTGCTTATTAGAATTCTTTCAGATCCACATAAATCTCTGAAAATCATCCCCAAAATCTGAACTACAGGAGATAAAATTCTACATATAGGTGACAGCTCCATATTTTTAAATAAGGTGGACAATATTCTATGTAATAATGCATTATTCAAAGTTTCATACTGTTTCAAAAGCTTAATAAAGAATTTGATTGATAGTACAGGCACATGTCTTGCATATTTATACCCTGGTATACATAAAAACGTAATGTATAACATTAGATACTTCCAACATCCTCTTCTGTTTTATGCTTTTTAAGCACTTATGGTGCAGGGCAGTTGAGTCAAATTGCAAAACAAAGCCAAGCACACCAAATTGTTATTATTCTGCAAAGGGAGTGGGTTGCCATCCTTCACAAGGACCTCGATTACTCCAATGTTATGCTGATTTGGAAATGAAATCTTCATGCAAATGAAGATGAAGACGAATCTTCATGCAAAATGAAAAAAGCTGGTCTACTCTGCACAGCACAAAAATATTTAAACATTGGCAATCTGCTGCCCTCTAAGGCATTCAGCTTTTCTAGGTGAAAAGAGAACAGACTTGTTCCTAGGAAGCTGTGAGCTTTTGAAACAGTTGTGCAGGTGTTTGTAATGGACTATATATGCAGCTAGAACTAAAGCTTTTCCACAGGAACATGGGGACTGATACTATCTGCAGTGTCACAAATGCACTGACCTACGTAAGAAATAAATCACAGTTTTGAGGAAACATTTTTAGGAGATGGAGGGGTTTAGAATACAAGTTTACAACACCTTCCAATATTTGTTGTTGCTCATTTATCCATCATCTCCATAATTCTTTCATACATAGTTGACTGTGTGTTGTTTTATATAAATCTCCTTTTAGTTAATTTGCATATTTACCTTTTTTCTTTCTTTAATGGAATCATTTCCCCCTCTTTAATATTGCCATAGACTGTTCCCATTTAATTTCTCTTCCAGCAAGGGAAGTTCAGCAGTAAGCACTGAAAAGAATGGCAGTGTTTTCAGGCATGGAGGCAAGCAGGTGGGAAATGGGGGACAGGGTGAGGGAATCATTAGCTCTTCAGTGCTAACATTTATTACAACTTTGTAATTACAGTTTTTGAACAATGATGACTTTCAACAGCCGAGGATCTCATTCAGAAAGCTTTGGATGGAAAGGTGGAAGAAACTAGGTTTGGGTCCATTCATTTCACCTCTTTATAGGGACAACATTGATAGATGGTATGTTGAATAAAGAGCTCAAATGAAAGGAAACCTTCTGGTGAAGAGGTCAAAGACATGGAGAAGCCTGTTTGATTCACAGGAATAAGAAAGATTGGAAGAAGAAGGAAGTACTATCTGGCCCAGTCCTTGGAAAACAGCAACCAGCAGATTCACTCAGGATGTCATTGGGGAAAAACAGTTACTGAGGTAGGAAGCACACCATAGAGTATGGAGAAATCTCAGGACATGAGTTCTCTCACATGCAAACTTTTTAAACTGAAGATTTCATAGTTTCATATTTTGATTTCTCTTACATTTCTGCAATTTAATTCTCTTGAGTTGCAGCTTCTGTCTGTATATGCCATGGCCACATCATGACCCCTTAGTTCAAGGACAAGATCAAGGCTAGAGAGGACCAAGTAGATCATCATGTTTGATTTCCAACACCAATACATCTTCAGCACAATGGGTCTGAATGCTTAGCTGTATTGTGGTTGTTTTTAGAAGTAGTAATAAATGACTTCAGGTCCCTAACTTAAGTTACTCTATTGACTGCTACTCTTCAGGAATAAAACCTTGTTGTATTTTTGTAGTCTGAAGCTGCCATTTTTTCCCCCAGTCATATATTTCTAGAAATCTCTTCCATATTAGGTCCTCATACAACACAATTAAGCTCTATTTATTTATTAATAAGGGAAGCAAGATATGTAATTATTTCATTGTAGACAACTTTCATGTATGAAAAAAAATAAAATAAAATTACAGGTCTTGCCAACTCTTTCTGGTTAAGTATAAGCACTGACTGCAGTGTCACACCAAAACTGGTTCCTTGTTATTGTTATTTTCTGGTAATGGGGCATCTTTTGCATTGGATTTCAGAGGACATGAGTTATGGGAAAGGAGAACAATAGAAAGTTGTTGCTGTTACAAACAGAGAGCAAAGGCAATATATAGGTTTGTCCTGTTGTAGACAGGGCTAAAAGGTGATAAACAGCACATCTACATTAAGGATAAATACTGAGTACAAAGTCCCAGGGAATTTTCAAATGGAGAGAGCACTCCAGGCTAAAATGAGAGGAACCAACATTGACCCTATACTGTGATGGTGGAAGTACATGATAAAGATACAGTAAGTAAAAAGGAGACATTGCAATAAGGGATATATTAGAGCTCCAACAGATATTCCAACAGGAGGAAAGGCAAAGAAGACTTAGTAAGATGATATGGATGGTGAAGGGAGAGGGGAAGCAGTGGGACACAAAGGCAGAGGAAAAAGTTTGTTAATGGCAGGAGTCACCAGATGGCATTGTTACACATCATCTTAAAGGTTATTTTCATTGGCATGTAGACAAGTTTTTGTCTCAGGGAAAAAAACCCAAACCAAACCAAACCAAAAAGTTTAAAATGTTATAAATGTCTACATAAGGAATAATAACAACTAATGGAGTTAGAGACAATGCTGGGGAGGGAAAATCTGGAGAAACTAGACAGGAAGNTTAATGGCAGGAGTCACCAGATGGCATTGTTACACATCATCTTAAAGGTTATTTTCATTGGCATGTAGACAAGTTTTTGTCTCAGGGAAAAAAACCCAAACCAAACCAAACCAAAAAGTTTAAAATGTTATAAATGTCTACATAAGGAATAATAACAACTAATGGAGTTAGAGACAATGCTGGGGAGGGAAAATCTGGAGAAACTAGACAGGAAGGTTTGATTTTAAATAAATAAATGCTAGCTTTTCTAGAATGACTTTGTACAGAATGACTAAGTACAAGAACTGACCTAAAACTACAAGGAAATGCCTTTTTTTTGTTCTCTCTCTTTTCTTTTTTTTTTTTTCAATAGTCAATCTATAAGGCAGCTCCTNGTGCTAACATTTATTACAACTTTGTAATTACAGTTTTTGAACAATGATGACTTTCAACAGCCGAGGATCTCATTCAGAAAGCTTTGGATGGAAAGGTGGAAGAAACTAGGTTTGGGTCCATTCATTTCACCTCTTTATAGGGACAACATTGATAGATGGTATGTTGAATAAAGAGCTCAAATGAAAGGAAACCTTCTGGTGAAGAGGTCAAAGACATGGAGAAGCCTGTTTGATTCACAGGAATAAGAAAGATTGGAAGAAGAAGGAAGTACTATCTGGCCCAGTCCTTGGAAAACAGCAACCAGCAGATTCACTCAGGATGTCATTGGGGAAAAACAGTTACTGAGGTAGGAAGCACACCATAGAGTATGGAGAAATCTCAGGACATGAGTTCTCTCACATGCAAACTTTTTAAACTGAAGATTTCATAGTTTCATATTTTGATTTCTCTTACATTTCTGCAATTTAATTCTCTTGAGTTGCAGCTTCTGTCTGTATATGCCATGGCCACATCATGACCCCTTAGTTCAAGGACAAGATCAAGGCTAGAGAGGACCAAGTAGATCATCATGTTTGATTTCCAACACCAATACATCTTCAGCACAATGGGTCTGAATGCTTAGCTGTATTGTGGTTGTTTTTAGAAGTAGTAATAAATGACTTCAGGTCCCTAACTTAAGTTACTCTATTGACTGCTACTCTTCAGGAATAAAACCTTGTTGTATTTTTGTAGTCTGAAGCTGCCATTTTTTCCCCCAGTCATATATTTCTAGAAATCTCTTCCATATTAGGTCCTCATACAACACAATTAAGCTCTATTTATTTATTAATAAGGGAAGCAAGATATGTAATTATTTCATTGTAGACAACTTTCATGTATGAAAAAAAATAAAATAAAATTACAGGTCTTGCCAACTCTTTCTGGTTAAGTATAAGCACTGACTGCAGTGTCACACCAAAACTGGTTCCTTGTTATTGTTATTTTCTGGTAATGGGGCATCTTTTGCATTGGATTTCAGAGGACATGAGTTATGGGAAAGGAGAACAATAGAAAGTTGTTGCTGTTACAAACAGAGAGCAAAGGCAATATATAGGTTTGTCCTGTTGTAGACAGGGCTAAAAGGTGATAAACAGCACATCTACATTAAGGATAAATACTGAGTACAAAGTCCCAGGGAATTTTCAAATGGAGAGAGCACTCCAGGCTAAAATGAGAGGAACCAACATTGACCCTATACTGTGATGGTGGAAGTACATGATAAAGATACAGTAAGTAAAAAGGAGACATTGCAATAAGGGATATATTAGAGCTCCAACAGATATTCCAACAGGAGGAAAGGCAAAGAAGACTTAGTAAGATGATATGGATGGTGAAGGGAGAGGGGAAGCAGTGGGACACAAAGGCAGAGGAAAAAGTTTGTTAATGGCAGGAGTCACCAGATGGCATTGTTACACATCATCTTAAAGGTTATTTTCATTGGCATGTAGACAAGTTTTTGTCTCAGGGAAAAAAACCCAAACCAAACCAAACCAAAAAGTTTAAAATGTTATAAATGTCTACATAAGGAATAATAACAACTAATGGAGTTAGAGACAATGCTGGGGAGGGAAAATCTGGAGAAACTAGACAGGAAGGTTTGATTTTAAATAAATAAATGCTAGCTTTTCTAGAATGACTTTGTACAGAATGACTAAGTACAAGAACTGACCTAAAACTACAAGGAAATGCCTTTTTTTTGTTCTCTCTCTTTTCTTTTTTTTTTTTTCAATAGTCAATCTATAAGGCAGCTCCTATTCTTCCATAGAAATGCAATCTAATGACATCAGGAAGGATGTCTTCAGATCTTGATGACAAGAATCAAGTACATAGAGGAGAAGAATATCAAGTGAAAGCAACGTTGGAAAAGAATAGAGACAACATTAGATACAATCAGTGGGTAGTGAAGCATATCTGCAAGTCAAGGCAATCAATAGAACAGCAAATATAGAACAATTAAAATGGATCAAAATACCATGTAGAAGTGATATGCAGCCAAATAACATAGGTGCAACATTAGAGTCTTGTTTCAGTCTGTTCTGAAAGTGCTAGCATATTATAATCACACAAACTGCACTAGAAATGAGGACTTGGAGGGAAGAGGATTGCTGGAGGTGGGAAAGACTTTGGAGTAGAGTGTGAAGGGAGCATCTGCAACAAACAGTACTTGCATTGTTGCTGAATGGCAGAATCTTGCTTTTATAATGCAAAACAAAACTATTCAGTTTAATTCCATTTTTCTCTGGTTTTCAAGCCTGTTTCTGGGTTTTTTGCTTCGTCAGTTCTTAGGCATAGCCCAGTGATAGATTTGAATTCTCTAAGTGAAAATAAAACAAAATAAAACAAAACAACAAATGGATTTAAAAGATCAGCTTCTTTCCAGAGAGTAAAACCCCTAAAGAAGAAGTCCAAGAGATGGTCTCTGAGGCAAGCCTCTTACCACTCAAAAGGAAGCTGGGCACAGAGGTTGTAAACAAATGTATTCCCACCCTTCTCTGGGTAGAACAATCACTGTGTGTTCATTCCAGATTTCCCTCCTTCCTGTGGCCTGACCTTTATGATAGCTCAGATGACAAAACAAAGCCTAAGCATTCTTCACAGTCTTGACTGCTCGTGGAGCTTCCCAGAGAAGTCACCCTCTGATAGTGTAAGTCTCTCTAGTGCAGCGTATGCTTCAGGGACCTGTATGTTCTGATGACACCAAACTGGGAGGAGTGGCTGACACAGCAGCAGGCTGTGCTGCCATCCAGAGAGACCTGGACAGGCTGGAGAGCTGGGCAGGGAGAAATTGAATGCAACTGAACAAGAGCAAGTGTAAGGTGCTGCATCTGGGGCACAACAACTCCATGGATCAGTACAG
>VYZU01044425.1:23238-37286 GCA_013401355.1 Ceyx cyanopectus
GTGCCAGAGCTCTGGAACAGGCTGCCCAGGGGGGTTGTGGAGTCTCCTTCTCTGGAGACACTTAAGACCCGCCTGGATCTGTTCCTGGGCGATTTGGTCTAGGTGCCCCTGCTCTGGCAGGGGGGTTGGACAAGATGATCTTCTAGGTCCCTTCCAACCCCTGACACTCTGTGATTCTGTGACATTCTGGGCAGACTGTGCAGTATGTGTACAGCTACCTCCACAAGTTGTGGAGACAGCCCTGAGCTCCCTTGATGCTTTCCCACTATGTCCTCACTGATAGTGGTCATCCAGCCCACTGAGGTTCAAATCACTCTTACCTTCACACTGTTAACCTACAAATCCCCCAAAACAGGGAAAAAAATGAATTACAAGTAGTTGAAAAGAAAAGAGGGCAAAATAATAGTAAGAAAGGGTAAATCTTAGAGAGTTCACAGTATCAGAGTTGGAGAAACTGAGCCTTTTGAAGATGAAAACAAGTTTGGACAGGACAGAAGGGCCATGCAGATTGCCCATGACAGGATGGGCTGATCTCAGGTGAGCTGGGCTACCTTCACTGTGGAAAAAAAAGGATGGCTCTTCTGTGCTCAGATAGATCTTACAACCACCTCCATCTATTTTTCCTAACCTCAGTGCTATCTCTTGTACACATTATATATTGAACTTTTGAGGGACATACTCAACCTTTAGAAAATCCAGGATCCAACCCAGACTTATCTTAACTGATTTCAGGGTCCTCTTTTGGCTACTCAGCTGTTCCTGGTCTTCCTTCCCAGTCCAGTCTCTGAGTTCTTCCAGAACCACCTGCTCTTAAAGGGCCATCTATTTAAATACTAATTAACTACTTTCAGCTAATCAGGGCCTGCTCTACTTAAAAGCATTTTACATCTGCTGGTATTTAACATAACTTTAAAAAAGGAAACAAAGCACTAATAAATGCCTCTGCCCAATTGTTCTCACCTCCATGTGGACTCATGAAG
Organism: Ceyx cyanopectus; assembly: GCA_013401355.1. Lineage (NCBI taxonomy): Eukaryota > Metazoa > Chordata > Aves > Coraciiformes > Alcedinidae > Ceyx > Ceyx cyanopectus. The sequence continues at coordinate 24,219 of VYZU01044425.1, forward strand.
CATTCAGCATCTCGTTCTGACATAACAAGTTATATTCTTAGGACCCAAGAATAAAAGGAACTGGTTCATATCTGGAGGCTCTCTTTCAAAGGAAAACATTTTTAACACAGTAATGAAAATGGTTTGTCAGCAAGAACTGTGAGCAGCAGTTTTTATATTTCTGTAAGAAAAATCCTAGGTCCGGATTCCACCTCTTCATACTTTTGTTCTGTTTGGTTTAGTTGATCCCAGTTACACAACTGTACTCTGTAGTCAGTAAACTTAGAGGTCAGTATAACATAGCATCAAAATCAGGATTATATCATGTGAAGGGGCAACAAAACAAGTTAATGTGCTTTGATCTGGTTAGCCCGTGTGATGTAGCTGACTAGCTGCCTATCTCTAATTGTCCTGTGATTTGCACCTCTCTGATACAAGCCAGAAAAGAAGCATCTCTGCCATTTCTCAGAATTAATGCTTGATGATGCCATTAGTTCTCAAGAAAGGAATGTTTTTCAGATTACTGGAAACTGGGGAAACAGAGTATATAAAAAAAATTACAAGAGAACAAACAAGGAACAATGGTTACTAGGGAATTCAACAGAATCAACAAGCATGATCATGCTCTTTCAGCCCTCAAAAATGGATCTGAAGTACTGGATCACTTCCAAACTAAAGCAATAATAACCATGTAGCACAAATATACACCTCTTACACATTGTAGAGACCACCTGCTCCAATAAAAATGAAAGAAGGGCAACTATATCTTTAAAGAAGCAGAACAGTGTAAAGTCAGTGAAGAAGTTCCCACGTGGCACAAGAAACTCTTAAATTCTCTAGGCAAAGGCAAATGATACAAATTCAAAAATAATATTTTCAATCAGTAATCTCAGTATGAATTTAAGAATATTCACCTGAAGGAAAAAGTACCTGATAATTTCCCAGTTCTTCAAAAGGCCTGTCTCCTATTATTTGCATTTTCACATAGGAAAATACACATTGGCTTATCAAGGGCAGACATCCATTGTTTTAAGAGGCATGTTGCTACTTCTGTTCAGTTTCTCATCTGCACATTTAGTCTCAGTTCTCCTGAATTTTTGGCATGTGCATTTCTGACTTCTTAGAGTATGCTGGAATTTGTCTATGCGTTTAAAAGTGGTAATGAGAAATAAAGCAGATTAGAGAGGATACATTCTATGAGTTTTAAATTTCTAAATATACTAGTAACAACTTATTTATTTGCCTTTGAAATGTTAGAGGTGTCCATGAGCAAATTTGAGCACAGGAAGATGAGCCTTAAGGGACATACGGAGAACAGAACTTAGGTAGAACTCTGAAAATAAACTCAATCACTATCACTGCTACTCACTTTTTTTTGATAAAAACACCAGAAACATTTTTTCACATGCAGAGCACCGTTGACCTTCCAGCACAGACACAACACTGGCACATTACGTTCTCCAAATCACTGCTGCTAATGTAGATCACACTATTGCTCATGAACAGAAGTTTCTGTGACTTTGTCCACAGAAGGTCACATTCCAAAACCACTCAATTTTGCATGTATTAAAGACAAGTTCATAGCAAATGAAATCCTATTTTAACCTCTTAAATGAAGGGACAGAGTTACATCTCTTCCACAATGGAGATAGAGTTATGGTTGACTATGATTTCCAAGTGCTTGACTTAAAGCTGAGGCAAATCAACTGATGGTATGTCTATTTTGTTATTTATTTTGTTAAGTAACCTAATATTTGCTTAGGCTAATGATTTAAAAAGCTATAATGCATTGTCTGCCTGTGAAATTTATGAATCAGCTCCAGATTACAGCTCTTTTTTTTTTTTTGTTCTCTTATCAGGTGAGAGATGGAGTCCATGGAGGGAGGATGACAATAAGCTCTCTAGAACACCAAGTTGGGTGATTCAGCACAGTGTCTCCACACACTGTAATTAAAAGGCAGGCAGACACACAGTTTCAGTAATGTGAAGGAAAATGTCTTCTAATTGTTTTGTTTTTCCAATTGAAATACACTTGTTTAACCTATAGTGCCATCCATCCCCTCCTACCATTATGTGTTATCAGTGAATCTGAAGGTTTATTCAAATTCTGTGCACTACTCCCCCAATCATTTAATCCAGGGAAGCTTTAAAACATGTGTTAGCATTCTGCAGAATTGACTCAGACAGTCTACACAGGCATTTTCAATATCTTTACTAGAAATTCAGAAAGGATGGACTAATCCATTTCCAATTAGGCTTGGTAGTGTTTCATGATTATAGTTGAGCATCACGCTATCATCGAGTCCTGTGTGGAGTATATGGATCTATTTACATCTCTGTGTGGGCAGAGTGGTTTGTTCTCATATCCCCTTGCAAAGATGCATTTACATACAGAGCTTACTCACAGGCCATATCAACTCTGAAGCATTTGGCACCATGTTGCATTATATTTAATGTTAACACTTATGTTGGGGAAGGATACACCAGGAATACAGAACAGTAGTGTAAGAGCATTGCTTTCTTTCAGTTTCTTTTCCTTCCTAGCTTGCTGTCGCCGTATTATTCTGTGCAATACAACAATATTTTCTATTAAATTTTAACTTTTTATAGAGCATAATTGTCTTTTATTCTCTCCAATGTTTTTATTTTTGGGGTTTTGTTTTGTTTTGATTGGTTGTTTTCATTCACTAGTGTTTGTACATATTAATACATTTTGGTTTGAACTTGATCTAGTGTTCCAGGGCTACACATTTCATTACCTTTGCCAAAGCAATTATGTTGGCTAAATTAACTGAAGAACTCTTGTACTGCTGCTGATTCAAAGGATTTTGAAATTTCAACCACTTCAGCAAAGGCACTAGAAACAGTTTCAGATTAGGTCCTGAAATTAAATCAGAAAAGGACAATCAGCACAAAGAGAAGTATATCAGTTTACTGGGTTTTTTTTCTCACTAGTATAAAATAAACATTCATTTTAAACAAAGAAATTGTTCAGCTGTAACTGAAAAAGTGTCTAATAACCAATAGTCAAAAAAAAAAAAAAGGGAAGGGTGAAAAGTCACCCAAGAAAGAGTTCAATACTAGTATTTTGACCTGCATTGATAGTACTTAGGTTTCAACAATAGCCCAAGAGACTCTCCATTCTTTTTGAGTACTTATTCTTAAAGATTATTTTACTGAGAAATTAATGATGGAGCTTAAAGTATTAGTAAACATTATTTCCACTATTTTTTTTTTTTGTATGTATGATCAATGTTGACTGAATAAAGCCTCAGGTTGTGGAGGGGGTTGCAGAGAAGAACATTTTGCTGCTGCTCATTTTGTTCCTAACTAATGAGGGGGTGAGGGAGCTCATCTGTACCAGAACACTTAGAGATGCTGAGGTCCAGGCTTTTACTGAAAAAGTGAAAATGCCCCAGGCTGTGAAGCTATAACAGGTAGATCAGGTGTACAGCTCTCTGCTTGGTTTCTGGTGCCCACTTAGTTTACAGTCAGCAATAAGTATTAAAGATATCCTGGCAAGTCACACACGTAGCCTTGGGCCATATCTACAGTGGGGATTTGTTCTTTTTGCAGTCGTTAGGAACCATCCTGTGGAGCTGCTGCACCAACACTGTCCTCAGGCTCCACAGAGGAGGCTGGAGCATGACCAAAGTTAGCTCACACTGGCTGCAGGCAGAAAGAGCAAACCACTGTATATTTTGGGTCTGTCTGGTTCTATGTGTCTACAGACAGAGGCAAATGACAACCCTTCCCCCATACAGAGACAGACACCCCAACTGTCTCTCTCTTCCTGTTGACACAGATTTACCTCTCGATTCATAATTTTCCTGGCAATTCTTCTGCAGGCCTCTGAAACACTGACAGGACATAATTCTGAAAGCAGGCTTGGTCCTGCTCCTAATGAAATCATTAGAAATGTTGCCACTAACATTGATAGATGCATGACCAGGCCTGCAGCTCACATGCATCATGTTTCCTGAAATATTAACTAGACCATGAGTTGCAGAATGCTGCACAGCATCCCTGCCAATCCCTCCAGGAGCTGTTTATGTGGAAAAGAAATCACCCAGCATTCCTGATGTGCTTTGCCTTACCAGTTGTTAAGGGACTTCACAGACTTTAGCTGAATGAAGTCTATAAATAATTATCCTTTCTTGCACTTGGAACTGAAAAGGTAACTTTGGAAATCATCTTGCTTTTGTTTTGAAATTATACTTGCCTTCTTCCTGGCTTCTTTAAGAACATCACAACGAAAATGGCTGAAGGTGTTATTATGTTTTTAGACTGTGATATTTGACAGCTCTTGGTCTTCTTTTATGTACAGGGAAGAATTTCCTGACTGTCTCACAGAATGAGTACAACTCCCAAAATTTAACAGCTCAACATACCCACTGACTTCCTTCCTCCAAAGTACTACTGAAATAAAATATATATGAACAAGGGCACTAAAAGGTGAGGAAGCAAGAAATCTGCCTGCTACCCTGTCCATTCCTAAATGTGTTTGAAAGCACACTTCCCTTAAACAGTCTGTTCTTCTACCCTATGGGAGCAAGTTGGGTAGAATAAACATCTGTCTAGTGATAATATAAAGAGAGCCATGTATCATTTCATCCCGAGGGAAGGAGCATCTGGTGCATCACAGATTTATCAGGAATTAGACTGGGAGTCACAATAATATGATTTTTAATCTAGTTTGACTTAAAACTGTTTTTTATAATCAGTGTACTAGAAAGGCACCACTGAGACACAGAGATTAGCTGTAGAGAAGAAAAACAATAGTACACGTGTCTCTGATGCATTTCTATTTCAATTAGATAGTGGCACTTTTAGCAGCTCAGAGAACTGCATATAAAATGTCAGTTTAGCAAGCACACTGTCCATCACTGGAACTTCTTGTCGAAGTCAGACAGAAGTGAACTCTGAGCAATGTAGAAGTGCAATAAAGGATTCAGTATGTAATAAATCATGAGAAACATGGATCATATTCAGTGGCTACAGCTATCAGTAATGCCAAGCATTTCAGTAGAAAGGGGCATTTGAGAATGAAAATGAAGTTTTGGAAGATATTTAATGAAATAATGCATATTCTTTACTTGGAGAGAGTGCAAGGGCATCAGGACAGATGCTACATATGACTGTAGACGTTCCTTTTGTGTGACTTCTTTGCATCCTGGCTCATGAACACAGGCAGAATGATCATGGAGACCTTACCTCTGTGGAAGATAAACAGGGATTTATCACCCTAGAGGAACTGCCACTGTAGAAATGCCTGTTTCAACATTGTTAAAAGCTGCACATATTTGGCAGCAGAGTAAAGCATTAGGAGTTCTTTAAAACCCATCTTTTGATCCAAACTTGTATTGCAAATAACACACAAGCAGCTCAAAGGACTCTCAATTTCCACCATTAACTTGCTAGGCAGAGACTTTTTTTTCCTCTAAGTACTTTTAAAACTGTCTGAACTGATTCCACAAAGCTTATATATATCTATAAGAGCAAATAAAAGTAAAATATGAGCTTTTAATTCTTATTATTTTAGTGGATCTGCTCCTACACTTATTACACTAACAAATCCTTCCTAAATAACAGAAGTTTTAGAAAAATTTGAGTTATAGAATTAGGGCTACGTGTACACGGAATGGTTCCTTTCTGCTGATGGTTAAGTTGCATGCCATCAGTATTCCATGGGAAAAAAATAAAAAAAAGAAAAGAAAATTAATTTGGAGTTTTACAAGTTAAGTTTTACAGAGAATAAAAATCAGATGATCTGCTTGAGAAAAAGGTAGATAAGCAGAGTTCCTACTCTCACAAGAAGGATTGAAAACCTATACCATGGGTTACTAGGACAGGACACTCACCACCCAACTACAGACTGCAGCAGTGTGGGTGCACAGTAGGCAACTGTCCTCATCAGTTTGATGCTCCACTGGGTCTGCATCCATTAAATCCATTCTTGCCAGTGTGAAGGCATGAACTTAGTTCTTATTTAAAAAAATGTGAAATAAACTGTTCTTGGAGAAAGGAGTACAACCCAGGCTGTCTCCATTCGCTCAGGAACCCAGGTTATTGACCATACACTTGGAGAAACTGTCTCCAGTCAACATGAGAATTTTTTTTTACTTTTTTTTTCTTCATTTTCAAACAGTAATCTCAGCATGAATTTAAGAATATTCACTGAAGGAAAAAGTACCAGATAATTTCCCAGTTCTTAAAAAGGCCTATCTCCTATCATTTGCATTTTCACGTAGGAAAATACACATTAGCTTATCAAGGGGAGACTTCCTAAAGTCTTCTCTAAGCATCTGGAGGAAAGGAGGCTTCTCACAAGTAGTCAACATGGATTCCGTAAGGGCAAATCATGCTTGTCTAATCTGATAGCCTTTTATGAAGATACCAGTAGATGGTTAGACGAGGGTAGTGCAGTGGATGTGATATACCTTGACTTCAGCAAGGCTTTTGATACTGTATCCCATGGGATCCTCACAGCCAAGCTGGAGAAGTGTGGGTTTAGTTACAGTGTAATAAGGTGGATTGGGAAGTGGTTGAAGAANCAGGGAGAAATTGAATGCAATTGAACAAGAGCAAGTGTAAGGTGCTGCATCTGGGGCACAACAACTCCATGGATCAGTACAGGCTGGGGGCTGATGTACTAGAGAGCAGCTCTGGAGAAAGAGACCTGGGGGTCCTGGTGGACAGGGGGATGACCGTGAGCCAACAATGTGCCCTTGCATTGGCCAAGAAGGCCAATGGATCCTGGGATGCATTAGGAGAAGTGTGGCCAGCAGGGCAAGGGAGATTCTCCTCCCCCTCTACTCTGCACTGCTGAGACCCCACCTGAATACTGTGTCCAGTTTTGGACACCCCAGTTCAGAAGAGACAGAGATTTACTGGAGAGAGTCCAGTGCAGGGCACCAAGATGCTGAAGAGAGTGGAGATCTCCCTGCTGAGGAGAGGCTGAGAGAGCTGGGGCTCTTTAGCCTGGAGAAGAGGAGACTGAAGGGAGACCTCATTAATGTCTATCAATATGTTAAGGGTGAGTGTAGGGAGGATGGAGCCAGACTTTTCTCAATGTCGTCCAATGACAGGACGAGAGGCAATGGGTGCAAGCTGGAGCACAAGAGGTTGAGGGGAAACACAAGGAAAAACTTTTTCTCAGTGAGGGTGCCAGAGCTCTGGAACAGGCTGCCCAGGGGGGTTGTGGAGTCTCCTTCTCTGGAGACACTTAAGACCCGCCTGGATCTGTTCCTGGGCGATTTGGTCTAGGTGACCCTGCTCAGGCAGGGGGGTTGGACTAGATGATCTTCTAGGTCCCTTCCAACCCCTAATATCTATGATTCTATGAACTGTCTTTCACCTTTTCTGTTTCATGGTCAGGCAATGATCAAGTTACTTCATGGTCCATTTAACACTCTAGGAACCATTTTAGACACTAAACTTGTCCACTCCCTTTCTCATAAGCCAAGTTTTGCCTATAACTCAAATCTTTATTTTAACTATCAGGAACATGAAATTACTTCACAAAGCATGAGGATTTGTGAGGAATACCTGCAGAAAGTCTCCTGGCAAGGCTGAGTGCTTCCCAGGCCCAGTAATGAGGACAGCCAGGTACAATAATATGCTGAAAGTGTACAGGAAATGTAATTGATTCTAAGAAAGGTTTATCCTACTCCTGGTACAATTAGAGGCAAAATAAATCCTGTTCCATAGAATTACAAAGAATGCCTACACAGTAAGAATGCTGGATCTCAGCAGAGAATTGATGGGAAACTGTGAATCTAGAAAGTTATATATAAGAGTTGGACTTTCTTCTTTGTTCCCTTAGACTCAGGGAACAAAGTTATCAGCAAATATTTGGTATATTTAAGACAACAAGTAACAAGTCGTCTTCTTTTCATTTCACCTGTTACAAAAAACTTACACTTCTTAAAATTTGTCAACACACTCCTTATTCTAATTCTGGCTTCAGTGATTTTACCCTGAACTCTCCAACTTCCACATGTTCCATCACTAATTTGGTGCACATGTATCTTGCTAGCTGCATCCAGAGAAATGGGAAGGTAGTTGCTGTGGATGGCTTGTTTATTACTAGAAAAGTGTTATATGTATCTCTGAGCTATTCCGTGACCACTCTGAGCATTTGAAAACTTACATGGATCAAATGGATGTCTGAATTCTAGATCTCATTGAAAAAGCTCTGTGTAACAAAAGTACCTTTTTGTGAGGAGCAGAGTCATGGTGCATCACCTGTTCTAGTAGCCATCAGTGCACAGAGCTGATGCCCAGACTGCTGGATCCAGTCAGAGAAGCTACTATGAATTTTTCCAACAACATTGCTGTCACTTAAGAACACTATATGCAGCTGGACAGAAAACTGCAAGGAATATCTTTTAACCTATGTGAGATACCACAACACTTAACCCCTGACCTTTCTGATTCTCAGCTGGAGATCAGAGTTCACCCTTCCCATTCCCCCTTCTTTCAAGATCATTTCCATGAGGCTGTGCCAGTTTTCACCTTATGGGGATTTGTCTCACTAAATATGAGACTAATCTCTTTAGAAATACTTCAGCTCTGGCAGCAATAGTAAATATTGTTTCATGTTAGTTATGTACACCTCACACACTTAGCTTTAACTTACTGTAAATAGAATGAAGAGTGTCTTGTTCCTGAATAATTTATTACACATTAAATGTGGCCCAAGGCAATAGAGTTTTCACATTCCACAAAGGCCTTATATATTTCCTGCTGTTATAATTATGTAAAGGAAATACTGACAGTCTGAATTATGAAATATAGATTTTCCATTCAGCAACAGTTCAAAGATGTATTGTGTGTGAGGGTAATAAGCAAAGACAGGATTTCAAACATGTGTACTCTTATGGTAGGTACAGTGTTTGTTTAAATACCTCTTTTCTGCATAGTGAAGCTGCAGAGCATGAAGAGACCTTCAGTTACCCCAACAAATGGGCAAGGCTGACACTAACTCATATCTCCTTTAGAACCACATCTTTTGCTCTTTTCTTTGTTTCCTTGTCTCACAGAATCACAGAATCACAGAATGTCAGGGGTTGGAAGGGACCTAGAAAATCATCTAGTCCAACCCCCCTGCCTGAGCAGGAGCACCTAGACCAAGTCACCCAGGAACAGATCCAGGCGGGTCTGGAATGTCTCCAGAGCAGGAGACTCCACAACCTCCCTGGGCAGCCTGTTCCAGAGTTCTGGCACCCTCACTGAGAAAAAGTTCTTTCTTGTGTTTCCNTCAGCATCTTGGTGCTCTGCACTGGACTCTCTCCAGTAAATCTCTATCTTTCCTGAACTGGGGTGCCCAGAACTGGACACAGTATTCAGGTGGGGTCTCAGCAGTGCAGAGTAGAGGGGGAGGAGAATCTCCCTTGCCCTGCTGGCCACACTTCTCCTAATGCATCCCAGGATCCATTGGCCTTCTTGGCCAATGCAAGGGCACATTGTTGGCTCATGGTCATCCCCTGTCCACCAGGACCCCCAGATCTCTTTCTCCAGAGCTGCTCTCCAACAGATCATAGACTCATTTTATCCTTGTCTTCTTGCGTAAAGAAACATAAAAATACCTTTATCAATCATCTTTCACCTTTGAGTTGCTGCTCAAAGAATAACATATTAAGGCTTACAACACCTCTGTGAGGCTAGAGATTTTTTTTCACTTACAATAAGGTGCATGTATCTCTGGAGGGTAGTAAATCTTCTGAGAAGCAATGTGTCTCAAGATTACTCTTAAACGGTCTATTACGTTGATCTAATACTGCAAGGTGCTATGTGATAAATCTTCATTAAAGGAAGGTACTCCATACTTGTGCTTAAATTAGACATGTAGATTTACTGGAGCTAGTAATTCTTAAATTGTCAGGTGACAAAATGTTTCACTTCTACATCTCAAAGAAACAAATATTAGGAAACCAGGATCAATGGATTCTGAAGTGTCAGTGAGACCTAAAGAAAATACCAGTTGACATGAACAGGTTTTCAGCTGTGCAATGACTACCTCAGAATTCAATATGCATTATAAAATCTATGAAGGTCGTTATCTCTGTTTTACAAATGAGGAAAATATGTAGAAACAGGTGATTTCCAAAGGTTGACAGCAAACTAGCATGATACAAACAGGAAGACCTTGGTGTCTATCTGGGCCCTACTTTTCACAGTGGACTGTACTTCCTCTCATAGAATTTTTTATAGAGATGTTATCTTGTGAATCTAGGCAAATATATTGATTTATTTCAATGTTTAACATCTGATCTGGAATTAATTGTTTTGTTTTATTTAAAAAAAAATCAGTCAGGGGATAAACATAATTTGAAAATTATAAACAAGTAGATTCAAACTAAGTTTTTCTCTTGTTTATTCAGGAGCAATACTTTTGTGTGTTTATGTTTCTTTTCTTTATAAAAGAGATATTTAATGGAAGGCTTTCAGAAAAACCTACACCTTTGGTAGGAAGTTTGTTAACTTTTCCAGATCCTCCCAAAACATTCCTGGCCAAATGGAATGATGAAACTTTCCTATGATACTTTGGAGTGATGTATCATAATATCTATGGAGATGATGCATCATAAGATTTCCGTATTTCAGAAGATGGAAAAAGAAATGGTTTGACAATCAATGACATGCTGACATTTTTACACAAAATGTACTTGTGCTGAGTGACATTCACTATCTGAATGCCAAATCAAATGCACTTTGTTCTACATATGGCATATATGTACCCTTAGTCATGAAGTCATGGAACTTCATCTTTGCTATAACACTGTATTAAAGGAAAGCAGGCTGAGAGCAGTTCCAGCTGTTATAATGAGAGTAGGCTGAATTCAGTTGAACTGAATCAGAGATGAAGTGCAGTTACTGGGAAGGGAGAGTGAGAGAAGGCATTCTTGGCACCTGCAAAAAATCACAAAACAAGTGTGATTTAACTAAATGGCAGATTTAGGGAAGGGGGCTTGATTTGCCCATACAGACTCTGTTCTTCCTTGTACTTAAACATTATGATTGAGGCTTTAATTATATTGATCATGTAATTTATTTTTTTTTAATTCTGCAGAATCACTGCCTCATTTAGTGGGTGGCACTCAGTAAACAAGGCAGCTGTTCAATATTCCTTTTTATCCACTTTATTCACTGTGTGTGGTCTCATGCCTTATTTAGTTCACACAGTCCCAAATCGGCCCTGGGTCTGGAATTATTCAACAAATAGTATGTGATTATGCAATTAAAGACTGTATCAAAACACACAAAAGGGTAGAATTGGGATTGCATACAGCTGAATTTAAGTTAGCTATATTCCCTACATTTTGAGTGCTTGATATTTCTACCTTAACAAACTTCTTCCAGTAGTTTTGTTTTTATTTTTGCTATCCTCCAGAGAAAAAGCCTGTGGTGGAACTTTGTAAACATCAGTTACTAGAACTGCAAAGTTGTGGCCTAAGTTGTGAATGGTTTGCTGTGTGGAGCTAAAAAGCCTTAATTCTCAGCATATCCCCAGAAAAGCCTCAGGACTTTCTCTTCTGGGTCATTGAGTGATGCAGCAGTATCATCCTTTCCTATGCCAGCCTCCTAAGAAACAACCTCACCTTTGCAGAAGGAGTAAAAAAGGCTCATTGTAGATCCTACCTAATCTAACAGTGTGCCTTACAGAAGGAAACCCACACAGGGCTGGGGAGAGGTGACACATCCTGTAGAACAGCTCCTGGCCAGACAGGGATACCTCAGGTAGGATGGCATCCCTGATCACAAACTATGAACTGTGCTGGTGGGATTGTAGGGACTTCCCTTCTTCCTCTCTCAGAAAACAAAGGGTCCAAGCTGTCTGTAATAGAGACTAAAAAATCTCTTCTGTCACCTACTTCATCTCCCCTGTGGTATTCACACATGTTCACCTTACTCCCATGTATGAGATCTCACTGTTAGCAAGGCTGTTTTTTATGCTGCTTTCCGCCCCTTTTTTATTTAATCCAAATCTAATTATACCCAAGTATGTCTAATTATATCCCTTAATTGCAGGCAAAATAATTTCCAACCCTTCTTGGCTTTTACCCTGTTCAAATATTTAAAACCAGGGCTGGAATCCTCTCTCATTTCTACTGGCCTATGTCAGAGGGAAAAATTTATCTTAGACCAATGGAGCTGCAGACTCACAATAGTGTCAATGTGGTGTGAGTAGAGGGCTCATACTCCAGGATAAATCTAGGATACAATCACTTCAGTAATTTGGGCCTAAATTGATTCAATTTGGCAATTTTCCATAACCCAAATTTCTGAGTCTTTGTGGGGTCTGGGAGAAAGGAGTTGAAAGGGAGCAGGAGGATTAACTTTTCAAAGGGTGAACTAATTATTTTGAATTTCAAGTGCAGAGGCTTTGGTAAAAGAAAGCACAGGGGCTCCAAGTGCCCACATAGAGACAATGGGCTGTGGGCTACAAAGGGCTAACTGTTAATTAATTATTGTCACATATGTTTTATGGATTGTTAAACCATAGTTTCTCTCACACTAGGGTACAGCTGGAAATGTCATCCTTATTTTTACATGACCTGGTGCAAGACACAGATGAACATTCATCTAACTTGTGTGACGTAGCCTGTGTTGCTGTCTGCTGCTCACATATTTTATTTTTTAATGTTGGCTGTCTTCCTAAACATATTGCAAAATCCAGTGTTCTCCACACACCAACACTGCATCCTCTTCTTCCTGTTCCACCTCAAGCTGTGCTATCCAGGCAGCTGGATTTTCTCTCACTTCTGTGAGCCATCTAGTTGTATTGAACAACTTTTTTAATTCACTCCAAACACACCCACCCAAGACCACACCTGTTCCCACACAAAGAAACCTAAGTAATGCCACTGACCAGTATCGACTATCAAATATCCCATATCAAAATTGAAAAGACAAACTAAAAGTAGTTTTTTTTTGAACTGGAACTGAAGTTCTTGTTTTGAAGTAAACAGCAGAAAATCTTAAGCTCGTTTCCTGCTATTGCAGGGGAGAGTTATAGTGTAAACTGAATAGGAAATTATATCTCTGGAATATGATCTTGAGGAAAAAAAAATATTAAAATAGTTT